>PITB01012370.1:0-53491 GCA_004024585.1 Paradoxurus hermaphroditus | reverse complement strand
TGAGAGTTTTCCTGACTAGCAGGGCACAGGGGACAGTAATTAATGCGTAGACCCTAGGACCACATTTGGGAATCACTCTTCTTAACTGTTACTTCTGCGTTCAGCTTAGAACCAGTTTTGTATCATACTTTAAAAACAGTAATGCTATCTTAAAGGAAGATTTTTCCTTTCGTCCTTCTAGAAAGGAATCACATTAATGCTATCCAGGTATTTTGTTTTTATGATGCTGTTCTAGGTAGCCAGATAAAATACAGAGCACCTAGTTAAGTTTGACTGTAAGATAAACAGCTAATGGCCTTTCAGTGTAAGTATATCCCATGGATAAATTTATTAAATTTGGAAACCCTACATTGAGTCCCGAAAGGTAAGTTCCCTGCCTATTCGTTTTGTCCTTCCTTAATTAAGCAAATTACCATTTTAATGGGAAAGTATATACGGCCTATGACTCTATTAAAATTTCCGTAATTTCTGAAAGTGTAAATAAAATTTCAGGTCATTTTGTATTTTAAATAATAATGCTACAAGTTTGGGGTGATCGCTTTTAGTAAATTATGGGTCTAATTATATTTCTTAAGAGGCTTTAAAAAAATGGTTACCCCTCCCAAATATAAATAAAGATTAAAAAAATTCTTTTAGGGGCGCCTGGGTGGCTTAGTCGGTTAAGCGGCTGACTTCGGCTCAGGTCATGATCTCACGGTCTGTGAGTTCAAGCCCCGCGTTGGGCTCTGTGCTGATGGCTCAGAGCCTGTAGCCTGCTTCGGATTCTGTGTGTGTGTCTCTCACGCTCTGTCTCTGTGTCTCTCAAAAGTAAAATAAAAACATTTAAATTAAAAAAAATTTTTTTTTAATTCTTTTAAATGGTTATACCTAAATTAAGGCAAGTACACCGTGTTAGATGAGCAAACGGATTTAACTTTGCCGAAAGAGGCCTGGAACAGGATACAGCTTTGTGGAACGAGAAAAATGGCAACCGTGGGGCCTTGGAGATGCGCATTCATTGAAATCACAAGTCACCGCGGGCCTCTGAGGAAGCCAGCGGTCTCCACTTTCCAGCTTGGAAAGGGGATTGCGTGGGATCACGACTGCACATTTGGTAAATATTAGACCTCAGAAACTCCATGTTGAACCGGGACGCCTTGATCACAGGCGAGCCGATGTGACGATCCAAGTTACAAAGGTGTTGCCCATGTGGATTTCAAACGATGACTGAATCGAGGACTCTGTTTCAGATTGGGGCAGAACTTCTACCTTTGGTTGGCATTTCAGGAGTTAACCAGCGTCAGATCTACGATTTCTTAAATGTATCAAAATTCGACTGCACGGCTCAGGTTTTTATCTTTCCTTCCGTGCAAAAGAACCTTTCCAGTAGTCAGAAATTGATTGCAGGGCACCCTGGCATGCGCCCATGTGCTTCTCATTCATTGAAAAGGGAGTGAGTTATTATTAGAGAGCCAAGTGCTAGCTATCATTAGTGAGATTTCGGCCACACTTTCTATCGCAACATAACTCCTTTAATTGCCTAACATGGCCAAGATGAGAGTCTGCTTGTACTTCCACCTTTCCAGGTAGAAAAAAAATACAGTTCGTTTCTCTTGGCACGGAAGCTAATAATTGAACCCCCTATCTACTACTTTAAGATTTGTCTTCTGACTTTTTCCTCTACGGTACTCGAGGTTGATGTAGTTTTTATTTTTCCAGAGTGCAAATTTGAGTCGCTCCCAGGTGGAGAAATATTTTCCACAAAGGGCTATGGAAACTAAAAGAAAAATGATGTTGACTTTGGTATTTTGGTGCTTGTACATGAGAAAAAAGCTTTGAGGAGATTATTCTTAAAAAAAAGAAAAAGCCAACTTTCCAGGATTTTTTAGTAATCATACTCTAGCCTGCAGTTTTCAAGAAAAAAAAATGCTTCAAGCTTTTTGGATTGAAAGCTAACTCGAGTGTTGTTTTGGAACATCCTTATTGAAGGAATTTTGCCACTGGTATTGCTGGAAATGAGACTGCATTTGCCAAGCTACTCAAGTAACACCTTTGCTAACCAAGTGTCCCTGTGTCTTTCAAATATTTTTTTTTTCAAGAAAACAACCCGCTTATTTCTTTGGCTAAAAAAAAAAGTTCTTATTGCCAGTCCACTCAATGAAGAAAGGTTTGGGGGAAAGCGCCCGATGCTTAAGAAGCCAATTTCTCGCTTCCCTTTCGCCTTGAGTCTACCGCAATCTAGTTTCCTAATGCCACCAGCCATCTCAGTCATTTTTGGCTTCCATGTTGCAAGTCCAGCGGCCATTTCTGAGTCCCCCAGGAGTATGCAAGAGAGACGATGTTCCGCCTTCAGTTGTTTTCTTTTCTTCATTTTCAGGAAATCGCTTTGTCTGGGTTTCCTCCTGGCTTCCCGGCTCCGCTGCAGGTTTCTCCATCTCCCCGACTTCTGTAGGGCTTCGACCCTCTGCTCTTCCACCTGCTCACGCCCTGGGGCCTCTTATCCAGACACGTGGTGTTAACTAGCACCTGGAGGTTGTTTCCCAAATTGATATCTTGAATCCAGACCCCTTCTCCCTCTACATCCAAGTGTCCAACTATCTTCTTGACATTCCCATTTGACTCTCATACTGAAAATGGCTCATGGGTATTAAATCCATTATTTCCTGATATTTGAACCCACCCTGAATGCAACTCCTTCCGGGTAATGGACTCTTTTCTTCCTGGTGCTCATACTAAGTGCCATGGTGTCATCGTTGACGTCTTCCTCTTTCTCTCTTTTCTCATTCCTTAGGCCATCCTATTTAAAAATGTCATCTCAACCCTCATCCTCATATTTCCGGTTCATTTTTACTTCTTAGCATTTAAGAGTATCTAACACATTATATAGTTACTTTTCATCCTATAGCCTGCCCCCGCAAGTCAAATAAAATTTTATCAGAGTAAGATGTTTGTCTGTTTTGTTTACTACTGTATCTATCTATCCCTAGGTTAGGGGCTGGTCCTGATGCAGAGTAGTTGCCAGATAAGTTTATTAAAAAAAATGAATGAACGGGGTGCCCGGGTGGCTCAGTCGGTTGAGTGTCCAGCTCTTGGTTTCGGCTCCAGTCATGATCTCGTGGTTCGTGCAGTCTGAGCCCTGCGTTGGGCTCTGTGCTGACAGCGTGAAGCCTGCTTAGGATTCTCTCTCTCCCTCTGTCTCTGCCCCTCCCCTGATCATGCTCTCTCTCTCTCAAAATAAATACATAAACTTTGCAAAACTTTAAAAAGTGAATGAACGGACAATAGTTATATAGAAGATAGCTTTTGCTAAATTTAAGTGAGATGAACACAGTTAAATAGACAGATCCCGATGAAGTAGCAGAGTTATGTCTTTTAGCCCTAGGTCCCGCAGTGGGAAAAGGGGATTGCTAAAGTTGGGCAGAGATGCAGAAAACAATAGTAACAATCAGAGAATGGAAGGCTTTACTTGGGTGTTCTTCCCGCTTAGGAATTATTCTGTCTCTGCCCAAACCAGAGAATCCTATAACATTTCCCTCCTCAATTTTGTCACATCTTTTTCAACAGGTGTTTTTTTTTCCTGAGGACATTAATATTAGGAGAAATTAATTTTTCTGGTACTTCAAGGATACATGGAACAGCAATTAGAAGGAGAGTGCTGAGATGACAGAAATTCAGTGGGTGAAATTAATATAATTTGAAGACAACTTGGAGATGGAAGACAGACTGAGTACCCTCTGCAATTAACACATCCACCCTTATTAAGGAATTTGGCCAAGTCGCAAGACAGCTGAGAACTAATAGTTGAACCAAAGCAAGAGGAAAGACATTCTAAAGACTGAGGATTTCATTAGTGGCTGATTATTTCTTGTGGCTCTTTCCACATGTATTTATTCTTTAGTATACTGCTAACAACGCTTCGCTGTAGTGTTCTAGTATTTTAACTTTCTCATCATATATGATACTCAGCTCAGGATGATACTTAAGGTATAGAGAGAGACTCCTGAACTGGTATGTAACTACTATCCTATATATTCATGAAAAAAAGGCAAACGATTGGTTGGAAGGACTGCCCCCTTTTCCTATGAATAGATCATAATAGTTTCAAATGTTCAGAAAAGATACACAGAAAAGTTGGGTTGCGAATTCGACCACAAAAGATTTATCACTAAATGGTAATCTTCATTGACAGCTAGTTAAGTACCAGGACTTGGAGCGAGAACCATACTGTATAATCTCATTTAATGTTCCCTATGACATCATAAGAAATTGGCGTGAGTGATAATATGAACACAGAGACATTCACAATGAGTTTGGTGCATACTGATTAGCTTTAGTTAGAGCTAAGAATGTTTTTCAAAGTAAGGAAGATTGAGTTTGGAAAGGAAGGTGGATTTACCATGGTAACAGACATTGTCTGAAGCTCAGATTTCCCTGATGCCCCGGACATTATTTGGGTGTCTGTTCTATTTACATTCCCAGAGTCTCATACATTATAAGGTTTATTTCCAAGGTCACCGTTCTTGGGTAAGAGGGTGGCAAATCATCCCTGGGTTTGAGCATTAGAGAAAGAGAGACTACTCAACAAATCTCGAGGGAGGGAGATTGATACTGGTGGAGGTGGGAAATTAATAGTTGGCCCGTGATTCTTTATCATAAACCTCAAATCCACCAGTGTAATCAAAATAATATAATCTGGTCCAGTGTCCTGTGTATACGTATGAGAAGCAATATCTTAGGACCAAGCCACTCAATTTTGGGAAGAGTTCTTTGGGAGATCCATGACTTTTTTCTTCTCACTAAAATAATAACTCCTATTTCTTCTAATCTTTTCATAAATTTGTTAACGATGAGGCGTAACAGATATGACTTGCTTCTATCCATCTTTACACCTTCTTGACTCCTCTTTATCTAAGCCTATCTGCTCTGGAAAACTCGATGGGGGTTGCTCCCCTCTCTCCTTGCCCCCAGAAACTCTACTTCAATCAATAGTTTCTTTAGCATCGAAAGAATTTAGCTCACTGGGGTCACTAGAAAGTCCGCTCCTTAAAACAGACTTTTCCTTTGTCTTCTTCCTTCCCTTCCCATCCCTCACCCCGCCAGATTGCCTTGTACATTATTCTCCACACAGAAGGTGATTAATATATTCATTTTGTTGAGTATTTAGCAGCATCGGAGAGGTATGTTCGTACAACTGCTGCCCGTAGAGGTGAAAGAAAAAAAGTGAGAAGGTGTTTTACAGTCATGTCACACCACAGAGTTCACAGATAAATTTTCCTTTTAAAATATTTTTTAAATTAATGTGTGACCCTTCACTGGGGATCGTTTTGAACATGGCTATAACATTCGAAGAAAATAAATCACTGAATCAGACAGTGTTTATTAGTCAATGCTCTGTTATTTCCTAAAGCACTGCTTCTACTTGTGATAAAACTGGTGGCCAGGGGAGATAAAAAGAGTGTTTGAAAGTGTTTTATCCACGAGTCCTAGATGAATTGCAGAAATACAGTGTATATTACATGAGAAATTCTGTTCTTTAATGTCAAACTTAATGACTTTAAAAATACTGTATTTTTATTTTGAGAGAGAGAGGCAAGGGGAGAGACAATCTTAAGAAGGTTCTTTGCTGAGCGTGGTGCTCGATCCCGTGACCCTGGGATCATGACGTGAGCTGAAATCAACTTGGACACTCACCCAACTGAGGCACCCAGCCTCCCCTTAAATAGTATTTTTAAGGGGTGCCTGGGTGGCTCAGTCACTTAAGCATCTGATTTTGGTTCAGGTCATGATCTCACTGTCTGTGAGTTCAAGCCCCACATTGGGCTCTGCGCTGACAGCACGGCACCTGCTTGGAATTCTCTCTTTCCCTCTCTCTCTGCTCCTCCCCACTCATGCTCTCTCTCTCTCTCTCTCTCTCAAAGTAGATAAACTTAAAAAATATTATTTAAAAATATTTGTTATCTTTCCCTCAACTCGGATTAATTAAAATATTTCATGATTATGTATTGGGGAAAATCAGCATCCATTCATTTATTCTCCTGCCTTTCAACAACTGGTCTCTGATGTTTGTCAATTATAAATTTGGGGTTTTCAAGATCTGTTTGCCCTGTCCCATTGCCTTCCACCCTGTCAGATGAACTTGCTCATGACCAGTGATTCGTAGGTTTTGCCATGCATGTTGGGTTTGGGAGTTCCCAAGCAATTATAGGAAGGCAATTATTCAAGCAAGGAATTACAGGAAGCAAACATGAGCATTTCTTGGTGGTCTGTGCCTTTCTGGCAAAGGCAGAACCTCTGTGTATTGTCCCTGTTTTCTCCTTCGCTTCTGTCCAGGGGGCAAGATGTCAGCTCATCCGTAGGCCTTGGCAGCAACTCGGATGGTGCGAATCCCTTCAGAGAATCTTGCAGCCCTCTCATTTTCCAGCGAGTCAGTCTCGGCCCTTTTCCTCCCCACCTCACAGAGCCGCCAGGATCAAGGAGGAACAAAGATCAAGCGGCCCCGTGAGGAAATATGTGGGGCTGGGGTGGGAGGCAGTATTGGGAGGGTTTCTGGAGAGACCAGCGAGGGCCTGGAGTTTTCTCTTCTAGTGCGCCTTCAGAGTTAGGTGACAAATCACCCTTAAGAAGTATAAATTCAAAACATAGTAAAACGTGATGGACAAAAACGCACTCCTGTTCTTCAGGAAAACATAAAATGCCGAGACCTCTACCCCACATTTCTGAAGGGCATGTGGCCCCCACACTGTCTAAGAGAAATGGTCTGATGACTTCTGGGACACCTGGTTATGTGACCTTTCCCCTGCACCCCAGCCTTTCAGACAGGATTTGCTCTGAAAGGTGCAGGCTTCTTTCTGAATTTCATTTCAGATTCAGGGCCTTGTTGGATGCCTCAACCGCCAGAGAGAAGCTACTGAGCGAGGCGATGTCCTCGCGTTGGGTCCTCTGCGTATGCAGACCAGACGCGTCTCCCGGTCACCTGTCTACGCGGGCGGCCCCGGAGACCCCCGACACACTCTCCACGCGGCCTGGGATCCCTCCTTCCCTGCACGGTTCACAGCTTTGCAGCACGGAGCGCTTCCATCGTTTCCAAAGCTTCCCCAACGGTAACTCCGTTCACGGCCACGCGTGGAGTGGACAGTGTGCATGCGTGGCCGGAAGCCTAGCCGTCGGAGGCAGTGTTATTTTGTTGGGACCGAGCTTAAGCTCAGGTGCCTTAGAGGGACCAGGGGTGAGCAACAACGGTTCTCTACTTTCTTGTGCAGAACAGCTGGCCCTGAGTGCACGGAGCCAGGGAGCCAGCTACCTGACAGCTGTGTTCCTGCGCATCCATCTGTAGCCCGCACCAGATGCCAAACCCGAGGTAGGCGGGGAGGGGATCCCTTGCAAAGGGGATGTTCAAAGCCACAGAGAAAAAGCATTTTCTCCTATCGTGTACATGCTTTGATCTCATATTCTGCTCTTTTTTTCCCCTTCCGCACCCAATTTGGACGCCCCGAATCCTTTAGCATTGATGCAAAATCGTAATGGAGCTATTTACCGGGTCGGCTCCAGGAAATCGTTTTTCAGGTAACTGTAAAGAAGCTAAACACCTGTATCCATTTCTTTTTTAAACAGAATCATGTAATCATTTAATTTGGAAAAAAGCTCTTATGATGTTTAAGAATCATTATTTATGTCTTCACATTTCTTCCTAATGCCGCGTTTTGAACTGACGTTGACGAGAGCGCAGAATAAGTACCTGCAGGAAATACTCCAAGAGTTTCTTCATCTTCGGAATTTTAGAAGTTCCTAATCGACAGTTCAGGGACACCATATCCCAGCGAGCTCCCCCAGGCCTGCTCGTTCCTTTCCGAGGTCACGGGAGACCGTGAGAGTTGGACTGGGGGACGGTCGGCACAGATACTCTGTTTTAGAGAGGGAGACACTGGTCCGGGTAATTATGAGCGCCAGAATGAAGACTGGGGGAGTCAATCACTCACACAGATTGTTTACGGCTGGAAATGAGAGGAAAGTATTTTCCCACTCTTTGGCGGGCATCTCAAAATACAGATGGCCCCGGGCAATGGGCCAAGGAATGCAGAGGGCTGCCAGTGTCCCTCGGAGATGGTACGGCCACCCTGTGACCCGGAGCCCGGCTGCACTGGGCAGGCGGTGACCTGGGACACACGTTCTCCCTGCTGTGTCTCCTGGTGCCGCCCTGACTGCAGTCCTGGCCGAGGTGATGGCGAGAGCGAGGTGTCTCTTCATCGCGCTTTTTGTTTTCTGAGTTTTCCCTCCATTCCCTCCACTGTTTCATATTCACACACCGCTTTACTGTTTGAGAAGGGCCTATTCAGGGGCGCCTGGGTGGCTCAGTCGGTTAAGCATCCGACTTCCGGCTCAGGTCATGATCTCTCCAAGTTCGAGCCCCGCGTCGGGCTCTGTGCTGACAGCTTGGAGCCTGGAGCCTGTTTCAGATTCTGGGTCTCCCAATCTCTCTCTCTGCATTCTGACCCCCCCCCCCCAAGCTGGCGTACTGTCTCTCTCTCTCTCTCAAAAATAAATAAAATAAACATTAAAAATATTTAAAAAGTGCCTATTCATAAAATATTTCATTTAAAGAGACATTCAATGGAGAAAACGATGCTGTCCTTCGGAAGGAGACACAATGCTGGGGCGGAACTGACCCCGTCAGCACCGTTTGGCGGCGTAGTTTTTATGTTATGCTAAATACAAGCAAGGAGCTGCGTGACATGCTGTTGGAAAAGGAGTCCCACGGTGGAACGGTAAATAAAAAGGAATTCTAATTTTTAGTTTCCGTTTTCAAAGAACATTGAAAGGAATTCAGCTTGCAATTTTCGGCAGCGCTTCTCATAAACTCCTTTCCCCGTTTTCCAATTGTTTACTCATTCTCCAGGTTCTGAATCACAAAGAATCCTTTGCTGGCAGAGTCCCTGGCTGACATCATACGTGCAATGCGTGTGTGCGTGTGTGCGCGCGCACATAAGTTTGTGTGTATATGTACATGTAAAATACACGTGCAGATGTATCTCTCAGAGTGAATACACACATATATGTGCATATCTGCTAGATTCACGCATATATAATACCCACGAATATATAGCGATAACACATGCATCAACACACAGGCAGCAAGATATGCGTATATGTGCTTCTGTTTAAGCGTAGATGAGCATATTAGAAAAGACTGGAAGTAATCTTAGCAACACATACTTGTTATTTATCTTAGGCCGGTGGAATCATGGATAATGTAATTTCCATTTCAACTCACTCTCCAGAAAGTCTATAATGAATACATTAAAAACATGCCCCAAATAGCATTATTGCCTCTGGCAGAGGCCAAGTCTTTGCCCTAGACATAAGTCACCAGAGTTTAGGGAATCCAGAGGAATTTGTCAATAGGGTCAGTGGAGTCAGTAGAGCCCCAAATGTGGGACGTGTCCCCTCATGCATCTCTAGAGGACACTGTGGGATCTACGGAGACAACAGTGACAGTCTCTGCGTCAGAGATGTCTTCGTCTGCTGGGGCTGCCGTAATTAACTCTTTACACCACAGGGTGGCTTAAACAATTGAACAATTACAGTTTTAGTTAAGCAACTGTGACTTTTCTCTCCAGTTCTGGAGACCAGAAGCAGAAGGTCAAAGTGTGAGCAGGGTCAGGTTCTGGTCTGAGCTCTCCTCCCGGCTTATAGATAGCTGCTTTCTTGCTGTGTCCTCACAATGGCAGAGACAGAGATCCCAAGAGAGCTGTCTGGTGTCTTTTCTATCCTGTCATGAGCACTCCACCCTCTGACTTCTGACCTCATCTAACCTTAATTGCTACCCTAGGACCTCATCTCCAAATACCACCACCGAGGGGGTTAAGGCTTCATCATAAGAGTTTTGGGGAGGACACCAGCACTCAGTCCATAACAGAGACCATCCGTCATTCATTTCAGTAAGGATTCCTGGCTTATGAAGTACTCAATGGGGGGTTTTAGGGACACACAGCTTTGTTTCAGTCCCGGAATACATTGTGCAGGTCACATGATCCACGTACAGGTAACATGAATGCCCTTTGGGCATCCCTTGAGGTGAAAGGTCGTATTATTCTAGAAACGGCAAGAACCCCTTCAACCTCATATGTTATTTCCAATTCGGGGCAGATGATAGGAAAAAGAGGCCTACACAGAAATTAAAAGAAAAACAAATTCAAAACAGATGTCAGGAAATACTTTGCTCCCCCGAGGAGGAAAAAAATAGATGAGAGGAATATTTAAACAAGGCAGTTTACTGAACTGAGAAACTGGGATCATCATTTAAAAAATGAGACCGGGTGCAGGGCTGCGGGCGGGGCAGGCATGGTGACTTTAGAACGAGAAGCATGACCTTCCATGGCTGAATACAGGCCCAGTATGGCTCACGGCATCTGCCCCCAGACTCCGTCTCTTCTTGGGTGTGTGAAAAGGTGTGTTCAAGTTGTGTTTAGGAGACAGGAAATACATGTGTTAGCAGGAAACAAATCTGTCCCACAGACCTAGGTGGCAGTGCATCATTAGGTCGGGAGCCCCCTTCACCTGCATTTCCACTTTTGATCCCACCGCACTGACAGAGCTTTCCAGATGAAGGTCTCCGAGCTGGTTTCTGAACGACCCCGGGTCGGGTTTACGGATCAGAATCTCCTGAGCGAATGTTGCTGGGTGAGGTCCCCCTTCCGCTGTGCGTGTCACAAGCTGTTGCTCCCAGAGTGAGAGTAGCGTGGGTTGAGAAGCTAAGGGGAGTGTTGAACCAAGAAAATTGTTTTATTTTAGAAATTCAAGTCCAAGAAAGCCAAATGTTTTTAAGCTCCTCAGACACATCATTGTGGGTGCCTACACCTCTGCATCAGATCGCTCCTCAAAATGGCTCCAGCCATTAGGCTGCCTAAGAATGATGTGCAAGCAGAGATGGGAGAGTTTGGTAAATTCTGCACGAAATTAAAAAACAAACAAACAAACAAACAAACAAGAAAATGTAGTCCCTGGTGTGACAATATTCACAGCGTAGCGGAGAGTCAGTGGAGTTCTTGGGGCACAGAACAGTGGGTCCTGACAGAATTGGCTACAAAATGTTGTCTTCTTCACTGACGCAGTCCCAGAGCCTAGCGGGAAACTTGGCACATAGTAGGTGATCTGTAACTCACATTGAAGGAATAAATATTCCATGATTTTAGTCTTTGTTCAGATTACTTCTGCTTTTCTTTTCTTTTCTTTTTTTTTCATGCAGCACACTATTATTTGATACATCCAGCATCAGTTTAAACACCTTTTTTGGAAGCATTCTCGAACAGATTCCCTGCTTCCACCACCCCCACCGCACAAAGAATTTGTTGTATGTTTTGAGCCACCATAAACCTTTGGACCTGCTGTTCTTACAGCAATTATAGTATTGCATTGTGAGGATGTGTCTGTTGGTGTCATTCCATCAAAGAAAGCACCTACTGTCCGGGATCGGAATGAGCTATTGCATTGTTTATCTTCAAACCCGAGCACATTTCCTAGAATAAGGTTAAGAGCCAAATAAAGTTTATTGAACTGAAGTGATCTGGGAAATGTCTTAGTTTGGGTTCACTCAAAAAGGGAGCCTGAGATAAGATCTGGGGTGCAAGTGGTCTATTTGGAAGATGATTCCACGAGTGAGGGCGTGGGGAAGGAAAAAGCTGTGTGTCATTGAAAAAGTCGGTAAAAAAGTGGTTATGACTGTGAGAAATGGGGCCCAGGTCCTCTGGAGACCCACCAAGAGACAGCATCTCGTGGAGCCCAGAACTCTCCTCTGAAGGAAGGCAAGTTGGGGCATTTATCTACCCATCCCTCCATCCACCAGTAATGGTTGTCCCGGGGAACCACACCCCCAGGTTCTTGGATGCCCAGACTGGGCGAGCTCGTAGGGCTTTGGAGGAAGCGTAGAGACCAAAAAAAAGCTGAGAGTCTCCCAGGGATGAATGTGGGGGGAAGCTATTGGAAAGCAGGGATCTGTCCATCCAGCTGCAGTTGAAGGCAGAGGTGGGCAGATGAGGTGCGGCATGGAGGAGTTTGTTGAATGGACAAACCAAGGAACGAGTGAGAGAGAAGCCTGGAGAGTGTTGTGAGGGGATGGGTAGGTTGTGTCCAGCTATCATCCTGTGATGAACCTGGAGGGATGTATTTCCTGGGTGTGTCCAGTGGTCTCTTTTCTCCCCCCAGGCTGACATGACAGCAACCTCTGTAGAGGGTCATAGAGTAAGAAAACACAGAGTCCCAAGCAGAATGACAACCGTGTATGTGTGCTTTACAGAGACAGGAGGAAACGATGGGACATCTTTCCTCGAAGACCTTGCAAGGGCATGCTTGCATGGTTTACATTTTCATAGGCTTTATAAGTTCCCATATTCATCACTACCAGACCCTAGGATTGCCTATGAAGTTGTAGAACTAGTATAAAATTCTGTGTCATCAACTGTCTAGGATCTTCGAAAACCCTCGGGTATTTATTTACTAATCCTAATCACGTCCCCCCGCTTGGACCAGAGCTCCCCTTACAGCTAGGAAATATCAGACACAGAAAGGAAAGGATTCATGATTCACGATTATGAGAAAAACGAATTTCCTGACTTTTAACTTTGACACCATCAACCAAATTCAACAACAGTCCTGAGTAAAGCAAGCACGTTCATGCGTGTGAGACGAAGTGAAGAAACTTGCCGAGAAGGGCCAATGAAAATTTTGACAATAATGGGACCATCTGAAAAATCGATGGCTCCTTTGTTGCAGACTTTTGTCAGGTGATTTTATTTGTAGAATACTTTTGCCCTTATATTATGTTTGGCTTTGGAGTGAGAAGAAACTTGATATTTTACTTGGTCGAGGATTAACCTGATTTAGAATTTAAAGATTGGGGTTACACAAAAGAGTGTGAGTGATATTTAAACAAGAGATATTTATTTAAACAAATCTCAAAGATTTGGAATGTTTTCTAGCTGGAGATATAATGCTGTATTTTAAAAATAAAATATTGTGTTTTCTACAAGAAGTAATAAGACTAGTGTACGCTGGCCATCTTCAGGTTGAATGGGAAACAAACAAAATTTTATATTATTAAATAAGAACTCATCGAAGTATGCTGTATAACAGGGACCCACTCCAGCTATGGCCTTGAGTCACTTTGGGCTCACTAGTGCCTCAAATCTAATACTTGGGACATTAGTGAACAAGAAGATCCTGTTTATTTCCCAAGAAATAGGGAATGCAATGTATGGGGGACAGCAGGTCATTCTGGAAGTTTGTCTCTGAGGACGTCTTCACAAGCCCGCTGAATCAGAACAGATTTATTGGTGGGAAGCTTCAACCGCATCTGATCAGACCCTCAGTGGCGACCTTCTCCTGGATAAACCCAAGCTGTATAAATAATGATGCACTAGGTCATAAAGATTAAAGCTATTTAGAAAAGATAAATTCTGTTGTATTAGAACAGAAGAGTCAATAATTTGTTTGGTCTGAAACACGTTCTGCATCTCTGCAGAAACCAAGTAGGGTTAGCCAAGGACTTGATATTTATTCTGTTTTTAAGAGAACAAGACCATGAGAAGACACTAGTAAAGGAGTATTGAGTTATTCAAATTCATGTGAAATCAAGATACGAAGTGCTGGGAGGATTCATTCTCCACTGAAGGCTGGGAAGACCCATCCAAAGCACCCTTCTGGTCCCGGTCTTAAACGGGCCAGAGAGAAAAAAAAATGAAAGATCGTTTTAAGGAATCACAGTCTGTCAGGATTAGAAGGGGCCTCAGTATTCAAGTTTAATTGCTCAAGTGCAATTTAAGACCTTACTATAATATCCTTATCAATGGTCTTTGGGTGTGTGCTTGAGTTTAAGCAGTGTTGAAGCATCTCATCCCTCCTAAGACTGTTTCTTCTGTACTGAGATGAATGATTTCTCCAACAGTTTGCAATTCCTTGAGTATTTCCAAGTGTAAACCTGGATATTCTTCAAATGTAGTCTCGGGACATTCCAGAAATCATCGTAACGTACAGAGTATTAATTTCTCCATTAATTAAATTATGCAACTCTTAATGCTGAAGATCGAATCCATCAAATTGGAGTGGGTTTGGCAGTCAGTCACATTGCACTGTTGATTTATAAAAAGCTTAATCTACCTATGACCCCACATGGTTTTTTTTATGTCTACTGCCTCTGGGACATCAATTCTCAATTGCCCCCCTCACAGAAAAGTTTGAAAAATAGAATACCGTCTAAGAGTTTTGAATCCAGCGGGCAATTTTATCACATTCTAGGTAGAATCTATGGCTGCATATACCTCTTTCTGCCCTCCCTGGCCCAGCACATCAAGATGATATGGCTGGAATGTGGCGGTGGCCCGGGTCCTTCCTCTGTGCTCTGCTGTGTTACCTTTGTGAAGAGTCATTGTCCCCGCACATTTTCAGAGCTGCGGTTCTCAACTGGGGGCGACGTTGCCCCCCAGGAGACGTTTGGCAGTGTTGGAAGACATTTTTGAGTGCCACGACAGGGTTGGGCGTGGAACTGGCATCCAGAGGTGGAGGCCAAGGATGTTGCTAGTATCTTGCAGTGCCCGGGCCGGCCCCAGCACGGTGCGTTCTACAGCCCACAGTGTCGGCAGTGCCAAGTTCAAAATCCCTGACGCCAATCATTTTTATCATCGATGATATCAATGAAGTGCTCTCCTGTGTGCCTCGTGATACGTAAAAGTTGGGTTCAGTCCTTGACCTCAGGGTGTTTACGCTCTAAAACAGCTAATGCCTATCAGTGAGGTGTAGAATGTAGGGGGCAGGGCATAAAAATAAACGCGAATATGTTTGCCCCTGTGTTTCACGCTGACACATTCAAAAGGAAGAGCTGTGGCAATCTCTGAGAAAGAGGGTGTCAGAAAGTTCTTTTAGTTCGATTCACAGTTAAACCCAGACAAGTAACAACTGCGAATACAAATGCGAATCTTAAGTGCTGGTCTCTATAATGTGGACTCTAATATAATTTATAGGATTCAAGTCCATACAGTTCAGCCCCCCCCCCTTTTTTTTACTCAGGTAACATTAATGGCAACTTCAGAGAGATAAAGCTTCCTGTAAGGCTCCACCATATCTTTTATTTTATTCTTTTATTTTATTCTTTAATATGAATTTACCAACGCAGTGTCAGATTTCACGTCGTCTGACTTCTCTCTCAGACCCGGTGTGATTTACACCTCGGGTCGCTCCTATGAAAACGAATGCTTTCTACGGAAATGTGAGTTAATTATTCACTGTAATAGAGGATCCTGATGGGTTTGTGAGGTAACCTGATCTTGTCTATCTTTCCCAGCGGTACCTATTTTTATTGCAGTGTTTTCTCGTCAAATTTAAAAATTTGAGGGAAGCACTTGGATGCATTCATCGATATCTGGCCTACCTCTTCTATAAGCTCTTCCTCCTGTTGGTCTCCGTTCTAGCCCTTCTCACTATTTTCGTGCTTAGACCGGAGAGGCAGTGAATGTCGACCTGATTTCAGGAAATTTTAGGACCGAAGTGGTCAGGAGAACCAGTGAGGGGTGAATTGTTTTTTTAATTGTTTTAAGTTTATTTTTTAAGAGAGAGAAAGAGAGAGTGTGTGAGTGGGGCAGGGGCAGAGAGAGAAGGGGACAGAGGATCTGAAACAGGCTCTGTGCTGACAGCCGTGAGCTGTGAACACGAACTGTGAGATCATGACCTGAGCCAAAGACAAATGCTTAACCGACTGAGCCACTCAGGTGCCCCACGGGTGAATGGTTTTAATGGTGAGACCAACAATCACAGTGACTTATGGTCAGGAAGTGTTGGTAGATTTGGAGACACTGAATAAGCAGTAAGAAGGAAGAAAGGGGTGGAATCCTTCCCAGGTGAAGAGGTGGGTGGGGGGAGCCTGAGTTGTCCAGAGGATTTCGCTTCTATAGTAACAGGAGTGAAAAATAAACTTGGATTGAAATACCTATAAATTAATAGGCCTGGTCTTTGGGGGTTGAAAGAGTTTACCTCTTTCTTAATATTTTTATTTTCTGTCTCAGAGAAGATGAAGTTGTCTGCTGAGAGCTGGAGCTAATTATGGGGGGGGGTGCCAGCCAAGTAATGGGGAAGAATATAAGAGACAGGATTTGGCCTTGAAAAGCTTTTTGGTTCTGTTGAAATTTAGCAAACAAGCAAACTTTGATAAAGCCGAACAAGCTGCGGCTTAAAGACTCAGTCAACGTGACAACCACAGCTCAGATTACCGTTTAGGCTGAAGAGACACCGCAGAGATTTGGGGGAACCCAAGCCTCACGTAGGAGGTAGAGACCACAGAGTACTACGTCATAAATCAAAAAAGGGCGGGGGGAGGCTATGAAGTTAGGGGATGTTGAAATTCCTCCGGTCTGATCTGAGTAACCGCTCTGGTTTGGGACAGTTCTGTGACTTATAAGCGAACACTTCCCATGTCAGAGTCGGGTCTGGACCTTAGAAGGGAGGTCCGGGTGGAAAGCGGGTCAGGGAGTTGGCATGAGAAGTCGTGGGACTCAACCAAAGCATCCTTTTAAAAAACACAAACTGAGGAAACGAGGCCAGCCCAGGAGACAGAGACAGGTGGAAATTCGGGAGGGTGTAGAAATATGGAAAGAAAGAGAGTGGGCTGCGTTGCGGTGAGCCATCGGCTGTGCTTAGCAATGTTTGTTTTCCTTCTGTCAAAGAAGACACAAAAATTTGTTAGGCTGCAGGTGCTACAGAACCGAGATCAGCCCCTGATCTTTATCATTACTTGTGAAAAGAGATTGATGGACATAACATTTGTATCTAAGAAAATCATTAAGCAGCACACCTGGGTGGCTCAGTCAGTTAAGCCTCTGACTTTAGCTCTCAGGTCATGATTTCTCGGTTCCTGAGTTCGAGACCTGTGTGGGGCTCTTTGCTGACAGCTCGGAGCCTGGAGCCTGCTTCGGATTCTGTGTCTCCCTCTCTCTGTGCCTTTTCCTCTCTCTCTCTCTCTCTGTCTCAAAAATAAATAAACATTAAAGATTAAAACGAAAATCGTTAAGCATGACTTTGCTATGTATAATACAGTGTAAATTTAGTGTAAATTTAGTTCAATGAATTGTTTTTTCTCATCTTTTAGAAAGCACTCAGTTAAAGAAAGCAGTATATGCCTTAAATATTAAGAAATACCTCACACGTCCCGGGGTTCCCAAGTCCGCCTCACGGTGTCAAGACTGCACAGTGAGGTAGTAACATTCAGTCCAATTTATCAGGAGGGGAACGTGTCTCTCAGTTAGCTAACACAAGCGGTGTGTTTGGGTTGTGACTAGTTTAAAATGCAAGCCTCTGAAAGTACAGTCGCACAGGTTGGCAGCCAAATACTGGAGGGTAAAACCTGAGCCCCTTTTCTGAAGAATGCACTTGGAAGTCAGTCAGTCCTTAGAGTCACACGCTCGCAGGTTAGACCGCATGGTGAAAACCGAGACTGAACGGTGAGTTTCGTTTGTCAGAAACAAATTAAGACAGCAACGCACAATGTGAGGAATGTTCCTTTTATGGCTCATTTCAGGAGATTTTGCCAATCTAAAGATCGGCAAACCAAACAGCCTATTGTTTGGCATTGGCAGGAAGGAGAGAGGGTGAAGTAGCTTTTTTTGATCTTTTTGACCTTGTACATCAGGCTTTACTCGGGTGTACCTGTCTGTGTATGAGCAGACACACCAGCAAAAAGTCAATAAACTCGCTCCCCACAGTGTCTGGGTCTGGGTCCTCTGAGGTCAGGGTGCAGCCCTGTACCTCCCACACAGCACAGTGAGCACCGGCACGGTGCCTTGGGACTTCGGGTGACCCTGGAGGGACAGCCAGAGACCACCTCCTGGATTGAGACGGGGGTAAGGAAAAGTAGTACCGTCGGCTCGGGCCGCCATCACAGGGTATCCTAGGACAGATGTCTATTTCTCACAGTTCTGGAAGCGGGGAGTCTGAGATCAGGATGTCACCATCTGGGGGGTTCTGGTGGGTCCTCTTCCAACCTCATAGACGGCGCCCTTCTCACTTTGTGCTCCGTGGTGGAGGCAGAGCTCTGGTCTCTCTTCCTCTTCTGATAAGGGCACCTCTTCGGTCACCTTCCAAAGACCCCACCTACTAATTCATCCCAAGTGCGGGAAGGCTTCAACACGTGGACCTGGGGGAGACACTAACGATGGTCCATACGAAGAAGCAAGACCAGGAGCAAAAACCAGAGCCCCACTGAAGTTGGCCCTGTCTATTCATACACAGCATGATGCCATTCTATTTGTTTGTTTATGGATGTATATATGTATGTATGTAAGAGTTTCCTATTTAAAAATATATATTTCGTAAAGAAAGTGAGTGGCGGAAGGGCAGAGAGAGACAGGGATAGAGTTTGGTTCTGACAGCAGCAAGCCCAAGGGGGGGCTCGAACTCACGAACCGTGAGATCATGATCTGAGCCGAAGTCGGATGCTTAACCGACTGAACCACCCAGTAGGCATTATTTCATTTTAATTTAAACATTCTATTGTTTTGCTTTCCAGTTTTTCTTCTCTAGTTTTTTTTTCCCTCCCTTCCTCCTTCTCTCTTTCTCTCTCTTCCTCCCTTCCTCTCTCCCTCCCTTCCACTTTCCCTCCCTTCCTTCCTTCCTTCCTTCCTTCCTTCCTTCCTTCCTTCCTTCCTCCCTCCCTCCCTCCCTTCCCTTCCCTCTCTTCCCTTCCCTCCTTCCTTCCTTCCTTCCTTCCTTCCTTCCTTCCTTCCTTCCTCTTTCGTGAAACACCATTGTACCGTTCAGTTCACCTGCTGCTGGCATCAACAACGTGCAGTGAATGGACTACAGTTTGCTTTGCTTTTGTTTTTCCTGAGGTTAAACCCAATAGTGGCAAATGGCCTGCAGGCAACCCTTCAGCTAACCGTACCTTAATTCGTAATTTTCTATTTTTAATTTAGGAAAAAAGGCCTATATGCAGAAGATTAAATATGAATTAGACAATTATCCTATTAAAAAGGTGAAAGTGTAAGGAATAAAAGAATACCAGCATGTCA
The DNA here is from genome assembly GCA_004024585.1 of Paradoxurus hermaphroditus. Classification (NCBI taxonomy): domain Eukaryota; kingdom Metazoa; phylum Chordata; class Mammalia; order Carnivora; family Viverridae; genus Paradoxurus; species Paradoxurus hermaphroditus. Next base: position 34,469 of record PITB01012370.1, on the reverse strand, counting down.
AATAAGAACCGAGGGTATATAATGTTTTTAGAAAGTGTTGTTTCAGGGGCGCCTGGGTGGCTCAGTTGGTTGAGCATCCGACTTTGGCTTGGGTCATGATCTCGTGGTCTGTGAGTTCCAGCCCCGCATCGGGTTCTGTGCTGACAGCTCAGAGCCTGGAGCCTGCTTCGGATTCTGTGTCTCCCTCTCTCTCTGCCCCTCCTCCACTCATGCTCTGTCTCTCCCTGTCTCAAAAATAAATAAACATTAAAAAAATAAAATAATAAAATAAAAAAAAGAAAAGATAGTGTTGTTTTAGATACTTCACAGAGCAAACCTGAGGATGCATGAGACACAGGTATTAACAGTTACTCTAGTGTTCCTAATTAAATTCTCCAAAACGAAAGTGTTAGTCGCATCCTTAAAAAATGTGACCTAGTATCGTAAATAGTTCTTCTAGAAAACACACATGCCTGTTTCTTTATGGAAGGCCAATGTTGGCCAAATCATATGCCAAAAAATAGATGCTTGACCATTCATAAAACTGAAAAACAGGCCTTTAAAATCATTTAGTGCCCATCAGCACAGGAAGTCTGATAAGATGTCTTGCCATTTAGATTCCTAAATGTCTGCCGATTTCTTCGTGTGTCCTCAGTTATTGATATTGATAGGACTGCTCTTCATTGTAATATGGCCGGTTATTAAATCTTGGGGCCATCCAGCATAATTTACATTCCCACGATTCGCAATATTGGAATCGGAGTCGGTCCTTAAGATATTCTTGGGTGTGGGGCAGAGAGGAATGGCCAGCCCCCTGTTCTGCGGGGAAAGGCTCTGTCTTTTTCTTCAGGTTGGGGCAGCTTAGGGCATGCGGAGCTCGATGGCACATTTTGTCTATTTCAGCGTCTGACTAGACCCCTTGGAAACTTCTCTCATTGCCTTGGCATTCTGGAATTTCTGGAGCCTGCTTCACAGAAAGAGTTTGTTTTTATGCTTTCCCCCATCATTGCTCCTTGCCGACTTTATTCACTTCAGGGCCATGCTAAAAAGAAAACAACCAAAATAAAATATGATATTTGATGTTGGCGATATTGGATTCCCTAAAGAGGTAAAGCTCTTAACTCTCCGTCGATGAAGCAGTCTTATTCTGTAGGCTTGTGTGACGCTATGTCAGCATCACAAGCATAATTAATAAACATAATTAAGAAATAATGGATAAATAATGAATGACTAAACGGAACCACCTGGGCACCAAAATAGCCATATTCCTAACCACTCTCCCCCGCAGACTTTCTCTCCCCAATGTCTTTCCATTCCAGTTAATGACGACTCCTTCTTTTCAATGGCTTCGGGCTAAAACTCTGGAATTGTCTTCGATCCGCCATCTCCGGCACACCTCCACAGCAAATCCCCTCAACGTCACCCTCACAGTGTTCAGGGGTGATTTCGCTTCACCACTCCATTTATACCGTTCTGGGCCCGGCCGCCATTACCCCTGTGGACATCATACAGTCTCGCGGCTCTTGTCTTGTCTTCTACTCCTGCCTTCTAGAATACACGCTCAGTAGATGGCCCTTTAATTACCTAAGGAGATGGAGTGAGTCACTCTCTGAGACCTCTCATGCCAGTTCCCGTAAGAGCCAGAGCCTTGAAAGTAGCCCATCTCTCCAGGCTCTGCTTCCAGCACCTCCACACTGCCGCCCTCATCCCCTTCTCCCCCAGCTCTTGCTCACTCCTTTCCAACTACACGGGTCCCTCCCTGTTCTTCCGACACATCAGGCATGGTCTCAGCTCAGACCCTTTGCACTGGTTGGTTTTTTTGTTTTGTTTTGTTTCGTTTTGTTTTAACCTGGAATATTCCTCTCTCCTATCATTAGGGCTTGCTACTTCACCTCTTCCTATTTGGTTGTTATTCAAACGTCACTTCAGTGAGATCATCCCTGACACCCGACTTCAAACATTCAGCCCTCATATAATACACTATACTCACATATAATGCATATCGTGTGTTTCTTTCGTTGCCTGTCTCCCCTGCCCCCACCCTGCATCACCATAGAATGTACATTCTTTGAAGGCAGGGATTGGCATGCGTTTTATTCACTGGGCTGATTTAGAAAAAAGTGCCGCCCCGTGTATAGAACCCCCCAGACTACTGGTGGAATGAATGAGTGACAGCGAATATATCTAAAATCTGCTCTCAAAAACCTTCCTACTCCTATTTTCGATTCCCGTTATCTTCCTTATAGTCTCCTGCGCCCAGAAGGCCCCGTCACCCATCTCTGCCTGACCTGCTCGGTCCCGCTGCTCCTTCTCCGTCCAACTTTCTAGAGCACAGCTGCTAGAAATGTTTTACTCTCTTTCTGATGCTTCTCGACACCCTGTCTTACCTTGGTCTGGGATATGTACGTGCCTTGACTTACACGTGTGTTATATCCCTCCACGTCAAGGACACAGCGTATCCAAACCCCGGAGCATACTGTTCTTACTAGCTGCTAAATTAACCCTTATTGACTGGCTACAGCAAGACATGAACAAAGGGAAAAAATGAATGAATGAAAAATACTTTGCTCCTCAGCGGCGAATGCGAAGAGCATGCATTATCTGGAACCGATTCCTTTACAGGTTGATTAATAATATCCCGACCACACTTGATGGATTGGGCTGCTGATGCTTTTTAATCATAGACATCTTGGGCGCTTTTTCATTTGATTGAACTTCTTATGGAAGACATTTTATTGGAAACTTCTATTATCAAAGGTAAGAGCCACATTTTAAAGATGAAACTCCCCTTTCTTCCTGCCCGGATAATGATGCTTTTTTTTTTTCCTATTGGAAGTTAAATTTTGCATGACTTTTTGTTTTTATTATCTCTAATTAAGTCAAACCTAAAGAAGTGTTCTCAACAAAGGGAATAACCACCATCACGTTGTCCTGAAAGGAGACACATTTTTTTCACATACTAATTTGGGTATTTATTACAAATTTTATTTTTGATAATAATTTAATGACAGGGATTTATATAACCCATAGTTAGACTTCTCCAAAAAATGGAATAATATTTTAGCTCTCGCAACAGCAAAGTCTTGATATTCAAGAAACATCACTATGCAAATTCCAGCTGGACAAATTCTCATAGATTTTACAAAGTTAGGTGTATGTGAGTTTGTGGGAGTTTATAATGTGCGTATTATGGGTATGAGTGTATGTTTCTCTGTGGCGGGTTTACATATAAAATACCTATTAAAATGGGCATAGCTATCTGGAATCCATCCATGTCAAAAAAATACAAAGCTTAATGTCTGAAATTAGCTCTCACCTAAAAATCGAAAGACATTAGTTCTTAAATAATATCTATATAAGTGCAACTATTTACAAAATGTCTATTTTGTACTAAGTGCTTTTGCACGTGTACCTCCCGAATCCTGACGACATATTTGGGCACAAGTACTGTGGTCCCATTTTGCAGCTTCGGTCACAGGCACAGAGAATAAATGACCTTGATGATGATAAATATCGGGAGAGAAGCCACGGAGGTGGAAAATGCCCAGGTGACTCTAACGGCCTCATTCTCGGTATCTTTGCCTGTAAACCAGGACAGGAAGAGCTGTTCTGTTATCTCACGGTAGATTTGCGGTAGAATTTTCACGCAGTTCAAGGAAGGACACCAATTTGAATGACTCTTCTATGGTTGCATTTTAAAGGCATAAGTATAATAATGCCAGGATTCCAATATGAGTTATTGTTTCATATAATTATTTATTAGTAGCTGGGCCATTACTATTATCCTTAGCTCGAACCACCCTTTCGTGACCGCTGAGTCCTCTCTTTCTGTTAGATTACTTACATACATTGATATTTTCCATCCTGGACTGTTTGCTTCTTTGAGGGAAAGAACTACATATTTGTCACCGTTCTGAGTCTTCCTGGGATGCTCAGTTCACACGTGTGTCAACTCTTTGCATCTACTTGATCTCCAACATTTCCTTGGTTTATGTCTTCAGAATTGACTTAGTTCCTGTTATGTCCAAGTTGACCGACAGTAGAGAAACGTCACCCAGTGGCCTGGTTTCTCCTCTACCCTGTAGCTCTGGTTCTTTCTATTCTTTCCGATTTCTTGGCTGAGTGCATTCAGGTTAATAAATGAATGTTTTCCTCATGTGCTCTATTGTTCCTGCTTTTATAAAATGTGATTAAAATGGTTACTGAAAATGCAGGATTTAACTATTTGCATTGCAAGTGACAAGGATTATGAGTAAGATTTTACTTTTATAAATCAGCGATTTTAAGTATTTTAAGTACATTCCCAATAGATGGCACTTTTTTAATATTTGGAAGTAATATTATATACCACCGCTTTGAAGAACTCCTGTTGACAAATGGATCCTTTAGATCTGTAGAGGATGGTATTTGTTATGTAGCCACCTGGACCAGAGGGAAGACTTCAACTTCTGAACTCTGTTCCCAGACTTCGTCTCCACCTCATCCGCTAGGCAGGGTAGGAGGCTCCGGAGCGGCGTGCGGGCTCAGCCCTCGGTGGTGGGAAGCCAGGTGCTCTTCCAGCTGTGACACAGCTGCAAAACTTCTCAACCTCAGCTAATGGGAGTACCTATGCCATCTTGAAGTAATCATAATTTTACCCTCTTGGAGGAGCCTCTGCAGCTGAATTTACACTTGACCTTGGACCAAGTCCTTCTTAATGGCTCTCATGCACGGACAGAGATAGAGCAGTAATGATGCTAATCCTTCTATGCAGCACACTGTGTGACACGATGTGACTTGTTAGGGTCTATATGAAACCAAAAATGAAAAACAGAAACTGTGTCTAACGTTTGTTTCTGTATTTCTCCATTTTCAACTTAGAATTGATAATGGACTCTTTGAGCTTTCAACTCATGAGGTGTTGGTGGTGTATAGCCACTCTCTATCGTTTGTTTCATTAGAACATTTTTGTTTTAGGTACATCCACCCGAGGGGCATTTATCACCCACCTGCCACACACATGACATTAAAGTGACAATTCCGGGTCTTGTGCAGGATAAGGCGATCTAACACCTGGTTTCCACGGCATAGCCTCTGAGGTCTGCGTTAGCTTCGTGGGGGAGTAGCTAAGACATTCTCAGAAAGAATTAACCCATGCGCAATATTAATAGTCTTTTATCATATCCCCACAAACTAGAAAGCAATGAAACACAATGAAGTCAATCTAATCTTTTAACTATAATTCTAGAAACAATAGAATTCACTGACCAACTATGCCTGAAAATTTTAAAAGAACAAAGTGTGATACCCTTGTCTTGACTTCTTTTGATTCATTTTCTCGAGGCTTAGATCTTTTATAAACGTATATTGAAATGTGACTTGCTGAAGGAATTCCATCATCGTTAGAACCTGGACCTCAGTGATGTCCATATAAATAACTTGCAGGGAAGACATGCTTTGCATACTGAATCATGGAATGTTACATACAGAAGTAACTCTATTTGGAACGCTAATTCCTGTGGCCAATATAAACTGATGTCCTTTCTACAAAGGACCAAAAAGTAAATATTAACATATCAGACAAACATACCCAGCAAAGTTAGTCCATTTAAATAAAAAATTTAGGGGCGCCTGACCGGTTCAGTCGATTAAGTGTCTGACTTCGGCTCAGGTCATGATCTCACGGTTCGTGGGTTTGAACCCTGCATGGGGCTCTGTGGTGACAGCTCAGAGCCTGGAGTCTGCTTTGGTTTCTGCATTTCCCTCTCTCCACCCCTTCTCCGGCTCATACTCTGTCTCTCTCTATCTCAAAAATAAATAAAAGCATTAAAAAATTAGATAAAAATTTAAAGTCTGTTCTATGTGCTTGATGTATTTGCTTTGGAAGAATGTGTACTCTCGCATCCAAGAGCTAGGGAAACATTTCTCAATACAAAAACTAAGTAGAATTCCATAATGAGCAAGTCACGAAATCAAATATAGTTTAATCAGACATAAATTAAAAAGAAGAGTTTTTGCTTTAGATTGGAGAAGAGACACTAGCCTGAATTATACATAATTTAGAAAATATACACTTTCAGCAAACACGGAACACACACATACACACACACAACAAATGTGCATATTCACACATGCACACACATGCATGTGCACACAGGCAGGTCCACACACATAAACACAAATATACACACACGTATACTGACGTATCAACATGTTAGAACTAAGTTAACTTTTGGTCAGTAATAAATTGCAAACTGATTTTTCTTTCCCCTGAATTGCTGATATTTTCTTCTTTTTTAATGTCTATTTCTTTTTGAGAGAGAGAAAGTAAGAGCATGAGCTGGGGAGGGACAGACAGAGAGAGGGAGACAGAGGATCCGAAGCAGGCTCTGCACCATCAGCAGAGAGCCCGATGTGGGGCTCGGACTCGTGAACCTTGAGATCGTGACCTGAGCTGAAGCCAGACATTTCACCTGCTGAGCTACCCAGGTGCCCCACTGGTATCTTCCCTTCCGTAAGGCCAAGCGTATGTTCAGCACATATTAGGGAGACCGAATAAATATTTGGTAACTTTTAATTACTTGAATTGAATGCGTTCAGGATTACGTATAGACTCCCTGATTTGTGGAGAGCCACTTAAATTTGCAATAGAGGACGGGACTGAGGAAACAGTTTTTTTATCGTCATATTTTCTTGCCATCTCCCTATAGCATCTTCAACATCGACATAGATGCAGGAACAGTGGACAGAACATTGCCAGGTTGTGGAAGTGTGCCGGTTGCTGGCTCCTAAAGGAAAACCTTAAAAAACCAAAAGCAGGTGACTATTTTGAATTCCTTTGTCTGTTCATATTTGCGGCTTGTCTGGCACAATATTGGTTTTTCTAGAAGATTCCAATGCGGAAAGGAAAGAAAGCCTACCGTTCTGAGCCCGGAGGAATTGTTACCTTAAAGGAAAATGAATCGGTTTGCCTAGTTGGGGAAAAATTACCATGAAAAGAGGACACGCTGACACAATTCTTAGGATTTTCTTGCACAAATTCCCAAATTTGGCCTACATTCCCACGTCAGGACCTTTGTAGAACCGCATTCCTCTTTCCAAGCTTTCTTTTTTTCTTTTTTCTCACTGAGGAATAAACTCCAAAGTGGGTGTCTATTTTCGCTTTTTGGGCGAAACTGGCAGAAGCAAAAGGTGACCCATTTTCCTGAAGGGCCACAGCGTCTGCAGGGAAACAAGTCACGTGCGCCCTGTGCGGTGTAAAGGGATCTTTTCCGGGCAGGATGGGGAAGAAGGAGGTGTGTCCTGAAGCCAGTCCTCCCAGAGGGCCGAATCTAAAGTAAATAACCTTGCGATAGTTTCAGGTAAAGAACCCAGATTTCTAAAAGCTTTCCTGGGCAAGGAGCAGATCAGCGAAAATAACCCAAATCAAATGGCAAACCCGATAAGATGATCACTTAACAGAACCGCGCTCGGTGGGGACGGTCAATCTCTGTGGGAATGTTTGGTCAACAAGCCAGCCATAAAAGGAGACAGGGGGGCACTTGGTTTATTGGTCTCATGGAAACACAATATCGATCGGACAGGTAATTCCACTTGATAATCTTCAAACGCTAGTCAAACAACAGGTGACTGATGTGAAGAACACAACAGATAGTTTTTAATAATTGCTTCGGTGTGAAAATAATTCCTTATTTCATTCAGTATATAGTACCTTGAAGAATGTGAGGAATTATGAGGCTTAAGGCTCTCTGAAGATAGAAAAGGGAGATATTCAGGGAGATCTTTCTCTTCCGTATGAAACTAACAACAGATGCAAAAGAAAGGCAGAGGTATTGCGAGTTACCCATACACACGGGACCACGTACGGATAGATAAATGCGGAGTCATAGGCTCTTATGGCAACTTGGCATTTAGCTTAAAAAGATGGGGAATCTTGAATTTTCATCAGGAAGTAGATTTGACTCTACCTGGATTCCAGGTGTGAGTATGCATTTTCTTGCAGATGTAGCACTTTCCGAAAGGGGATCCTTTTCGGAGGAAGAGACCAGGGCTAGTGGCTTTCTCGGGGACTGCTCTTCCCATCTGGCTCACTGGCTAGCGTGGCCCAGGAAAAGCATTTTCACAAAAGCTGGGATCATTATGATGTTCAGCTCGCTCTTTAGAATAAAGCAAATCAATAGGATTATTTTCTGATGTACAAAGACGGTCACTTTTCCTACCATTATATTAGTTGCCTGACTTTGGAATCTCTCCTGTATTTCCCAGACACCAAAATACCTTCAGAAAGTCCCCTCCAGGCTCCGTGTCTCTAACCCACTTGCAGTTTATTCTGTGTTCGGAATTTGTGCAGAGCTGCCAATTCCGTGATAAAAAAAGAAAAAGTGGAAAGAGTTTGTTTTTGCTTCTTTGGTTTAAATTAACATCTGCCATCTTCCTGACCTGAATTCTGACAACACAATTGCTATGAAATATTGGTTTGAACTTAAAACCAGAAATCCTGAATGTAGCTTTCTGCCAAGTAGGTGCTAGTTAGAACCAGCTGTCTAAAACGGAACTGCTGAGTGCTTCAAGGTTGCCTGTGATCTGAGCTGGTCGTAGGCAGCGCCTTTTCAAAGGAGAAACTGCCAGTTCAGATACTTCCCCCCGGTGGATTAAGATTTATCTATAGCCCAATCAATGTGCTATTTCTCTTCTGGTTTAATTGATCATTGTGTAGATCCCGAACTTAAGCAGAAATAATGAACTGTAGCTATATTTAGGAACGTCAAGCCATTATTTTAGGAGGTAAGTGGTGGTGGGAAAAAGCATGTAAGTGTGAAGGGTATCAAGGGAAAGAGACAATAGTGATAAATCTGCAAGGATGGTCATGGAACACGTTTTGGAAAGACGACTTTAATCGTGGGTGCATAGTAGAAAGAACAAGTCAAAACAGGCTCGGCCTCACACCTCTACGTATCTTTTTGTGCAACAGGTGACCCCGGATCATCAAAAGCAATCAGAAGTTTAACTAATAGAAAAAAATTCTCTGTGGGTAGAATTGGCCATGGTCATCTCATTAAGCACACAGTTCTGTTTTCGAGATAATTAGTCATCTAATTACTCCTCCAAAATTAGTTAGTGCATTCAGATGCCTAATTAATTATAATTTCATTCAAAGTACCCTGTTGGTAATGCTTTTGTTCTCTGTTCCGACAAATCAAATTACTGAGGGACAGATTTGATTTGGAAATTGGTTTGGGTTGAGTCTCATCATAAACATATTAAAATATTAATGAATAAAACAGTGAGAGTATTAATTTCCATAATAAAGATACCCCCCGCCCCCGTGTTAACTATTTCCAAGGAACGCTACAAACATTAGAGCCATAAATCTCCTCGAGCCTTGGCTTGAGTGCTAAGGTGAAAAGAGTAAGATCTGAGTTCAAACACCCGCCTGCCTGGTGACGAAGTTCTGGGCACGTCAGACCGGACGGGAGGGTGCGACACAGCAAACCTGGGGGTATGGGAGGCTGTCTGGTTTCTCATGATGAATACGGACTGTTTGTTATTGTTTGCCATCGTCCACAGCTAACCAGGTACAAGTATTCTAAAAGGTAAGCTAATCTAAAAGCTGGGTGAGAGCTCATCTACAAAGTTAGTAGTTTTCGAGGGAAAAATTGTAAATGGCTGTTATTTGGGTCTGATCAGGAACCAGTCCTTACTCTGAGGACTTTGAATGTTAGCTCATTTGATCCTCCCAACTGGCCTCTGAGGTACGTACACTAGCCTCACTTTCCAGAAGAGGAACGGAAGGCACAGAGAGGTGGGATCACCGGCCCGAAGCCACCAGAGGAAAGTGATAAAGAGCTACTTTCTTAGAAAATCAACTTTAATGCAATGTATCCCGAGTTTTGTCTGAGGAATGCCATACAAGTGAAACATCTCCGAAAATGAAGATTGATTATGAAGAATATTCAGGAGGATTTGCCCTTTGCTCTTTTGGGGCCAGACTGTGGCGTGCATCTATGATCAGGAATGTCAGCGCTAAGAGAGCAGACAGATGCCCACTGCCAGCCTCAAAGTCACGTGTACGAACGGGACCACGGGTGGGAAGGCGGTCTTGTTTTTTCAGAACGTATAGAGCCTGGTGATGGAGGCTTTGAAGGAGAGCTGACTTGAAACAGGGAATGAGAGATGAAATGAAGGCGGCTCCAGCTGCATTCAGCGATCTTTGGGAGAAAGGCAGGAGGGAGGGGGCCAAACCTTGGAGTCGGCTGGTGTCTGTTACTCATTGCTGTCCTGGCAAATGTTCCAATTTCTGGACGATCGGGGGTGCTTTTAGTACGGCCTAGGGCTGGCCTTGAATTACCTTCTCTGTCTCATAGTCTGACGTCTCTGGTGCTGGCCCACACATCCAAACGAGCTTGTACGCGAGAGTTGTCTGCCTCGAGCTCAAGGGGAAAGGGACGCAAACACGTGTAAACGATCCCTGTTTCCATGCCGGTGGGTCATTGTGAGGCTAAATAAAAGGTCGCCTGATCTAGTGGCCAGAGCACTCCAGGAGGCCGGAGCGGTAGTTCCAAACCCCCTCCCTGTTAGCAGAGTGACTTGGGCGAGGCCCTGAATTTCTCTGCACCCTCTCTTCCTCTTTGCAAGATGAAGGGTTTGGTCTTTTCCGTCTAAAAATGAATGAGGCGAATGACTCCGCTGAACTTCTTTAACCTCAACTGCCTTATCTGCATAATAGAAGTAAAAACGGAAATCATAACGAACAGACCATAAAAATAATAGTGAATAGCGGTGATGAACACCCGGGGCGGGGAGTGCCGTGGTGGCTTTGGTAATATAAAATGACTCAATGGATATTGGTTTGATGTGTCATATAACATCACAGCCTCTAGTTACCGTTTTCTCCTCATTCCGAGTTAGCTTGATGGATGCGTTACGCTCAAGAGGGGACCCTCACGTGACTTGGAGCCATTTCTTTTCCAAGTGCACTGTAAACTGTGTTAAAAAAAAAAAAACCTACTTTTTAAAAAACTGGGCCACCGACTCTTCTTTCTATTATGATTCTAAAGGAAAAAAATTTAAACTCCTCAAGGGAAAGAGACACACCAAGAGAACCCAATTACCCAGCCGAAACTGTACAAATATCAGTCCGCACACCCAGCCGCAGAACAATAGGTATTATAATGAATCACTTTCTTCCACGCAAAGCCCTCGGTTTCTATCCCCCGGTTTGCTATTTTCTCCGAAGGTTGCCATCCCGTCTGAGCTATAAAGAGGTGATACATTGCTCCCCTTTCTTCCCTGCCACCTCTTGAATTCGGTACAAAAATTAAACCATTCATTTTCATCTTTCTCAAGAGTTTTCTTGCCTGAATGCATGTTTTTATGAGAAGAAAGGAAAGAAAGGAGTGACGGTGTAATACAGGAAGAGACTAGAGACACTCTTAAAGGGACCAAGTGTCAGAGGAAGGAGGTGGGGAGGGGGCAACGACGGAGAGCCGGGAGCTGAGAGCCACGGCGCTTCGTGCTCATCTTTCTTCATTTGTGACTTTTCCACATCCCTCGCTCCTCCCTTTCATCTCTGGTCCTCCTCTGTTTCTGATTGTGCCCTTCAGAACTCACCCGAACTAGAAAGGCTCTGTGTCTTTCTTCCCAGATCCTCTTGGAATGATGAAATAATATAAGGTCTACGCATAATTGCTCTGTGCTGTTCAAAAAGCTGTACCCTTTCTCCGTTTCAGCTATTAACGTGTGGATACCATGCCTTCGTTCCTAATTATTTTGTCACCATTTTGTTAAGTGTCCATGATCTACATTCGAACTAAGACACTTTAATTATCAAATTAACACAATTTCATGGTTGATACGTTCAATTTCTCACCACTGGACTTAAATTTTTTATTAACTGGCCCCTTCCTGGTCTTTTCCCCCAATCATACAAAGGCACCAATAACGCCCCTGTTCCTCATTCTTGAACACTTTTCACAAATATCCAGAAATTAAGGGTTTTTAAGAGCACCCGATCTTGCAACAAAGCCTCCCTTGTAGTTTTTCTTTATTGATTTCTAACCCGTCAATTCACAGGTTAGGAACTTCGGTTCACTTGGAAATATACAATTTTCATAGCTTTTTCTACAACTAATTGCTTGAACTCAGTCATCTCAGGTACAAAAAGAAAGGGACTTTGCATTAATGAAAAGAAAAGGGGCATCTAAAACTCTAGCTGACATTAAACTATGAAAAGAAGAAAGATAAGGGGTTATTTTTTTAAAGTTGTCAAACAGAAATGATAGAAGTGAAGGGGTAATGGCTGAATAAGAAAGAAAGTAATTACGAGATGCAGAATAATTAATTTCTGAGGTTCTCTGTACAGTTGATTCATTGTACTTTGTAGTTTCTATCACGTATTAAGCAGCCTGAACACATTTGTTCCTACACACTAGGATGACAATTTGCTCCTTGCGAAATTCAGAGCAGAGTCAGAGGCAAAGTAACGATAATAATTCTGAAGTTTAGAAATTCATCTCCATGAGGTCAAACTGACTGGAGTTATCTGCCGGCACCGCCATCTTGTCAGGCATCATTTTTCAATTCCTGAGGTGTAACTTATCGAGGTATAATTTCCATACTACGAAATTTACCCTTTTAAGTGTATAATTCAATGAACGTTAGTAAATTTGCATAATTATGCAAACATTACCATAATCCAGCCCGAGAACATTTCCATCCCCCAAAGAGATCCTCCGTACTAATTTTCAGTCTCCATCTCTACCCCCCTGGTCTCAGGCATCACTGCTCTTTATATAATACATATATATATATTAGGATCTAAAAAAATTTTTTTAAGTTTATTTATTTTAAGAGAGAGAGAAACAGAGCACATAAGTGGGGGAGGGGCCGAGAGAAAGAGAGAGAGAGAGAGAGGGAGAGAAAATCCCAACCGGGCTCTGTGCTGTCAGTGTAGAGCCCGATGTGGGGCTTGAACTATGAGATCAAGACCTGAGTTGAAGTCAAGAGCTGGACCCTTAACCAAATGAGCCACCCAGGTGTCCTTTATATACATATTTTATATGTTTGTCTTTATGAGTCATATGACACGTGGTCTTTTGTGTCCGAACTTCCTCCACTTAGCATCATGTTTCTGAGGTCTAGTAGCATCATGTCATTAACCTCAATCTACTGTTGCAACAGTTCTTCTGGCCCGTTTTGGTCCAAATTACGGTTCCTCCTATAATCAGTTTTGCCGTAGTCGGCTATATTGTGTGTTACCTTTCCCTGGTTATAAAGATGAACAAATACCAAGTTATGTTGAGGTGGAAAGATAATTTTTTACATGATCCAAAGAACATTAGCAGAGTGAGATGTGAGAACGAGTACAACCACAAGAATATAAACATTTAATATTTAGTGACAAAATGTTTGTTAAAAAAGGCTACTCTGAATGGAGGCATAAAGCAATGCCTGTGAGAAATACTTAGGAAGAAATATTTGCTTCAGTGTGAACAAAAATAAGAAATGGGAATATCTTCACTTAGGGAGTGAAGAGTTAAGATGAATGAGATGAGGGGTACCTGGGTGGCTCAGTCAGTTGAGCGTCTGACTTTGACTCAGAGCTCATGGTCCTTGAGTTCAAGCCCACACTGGGCTCTCTGCTGTCCTAGTAGAACCTGCTTTTGGGATCCTGTCTCTCTATCTCTCTTTCTCCTCCTCCCCCATCATCCTGTCTCTCAAAAGTAAATAAACGTTAAAAAAAAAAAAGATGCATCGGACAAGATAGATTAGTAGAAACAAAATGAGTGCAAACTATTTATTGAGTATTCGTCATATAAGATGATGGAATTAACGCAAAAAAGTGACTTGTATGCCCTTTCCATGTCATATTGAGTTATTGTTCATCAAGTTCAGCCAATAGTTATTCAACATGTTTGACTTGGTTGTTCGCTCTTTGACTACAGGGTAGGCACCATGAAGTTACATGTTAATTGTAGATTTCTGTTCAGTAGGGAAAAAATAATCCCAACAGACTTCGCTCTTTTTTGTCCTATATGATATTAATCAGTTTTATATTTGACTTACCCATAACTCATTGTGATATCAGCTTTTTTACTGTGTCTCTGGAGGGTGTATCCAGATCCCTCTTCCTCAGATGTTCTTGGATCCAGTTTATCACCTTTCTGATTCCCTCACTATTGAGAAGTTAAAAGAAACCTTTGAACATCTTCATTCTCTCTAGGTACACAAAACATATTTTTAGCTCTTTGGAAATGACACATCGACAGTCCAGAATATCAAGAACCTCTGTGTAGAGGGCTATCTGAAAGGTATGAAGGCCTAAGCTTCTCCTTCAGCTCCCTGAAGACTTCACCGTGGGAGACTATCAAGCAAGGATAAAGATGTGTCTTAAACGTAACTGTTGTTTAAGAAGAAAACAAAGGAAACTGGCTTTTATTCAAGAATCAACAAAAAACAAGGGTCTTCCTCTATGGTTGGGAAGGCTCAGCAGAATATAACTCTTGAGGTCCTCCGACCTCTTAGTCTATATGCTCCTCTGTTGTTATACCAAGTTCCCAGCTGCAAGAGTCTGCACTCATGCAGGAAGTTTTTCAGAATGGGGATCAACAAACAACCCTTTTCTCCGTATTCAAAGCATGTCTACACACAGAAGAACCCATCAGGGGCAGGAAGATCACTCATGGTGAAGAGAACAGTGCAGTATAATCCATGGTGGGCTCAGAGACATTCACTGAAAACTTTATCCATCCACACATGCATTAGTTTATTATTTCATTCAAAAAGTTCTTTTGAGGCTGCCAGGATGGCTCAGTTGGTTGAATGTCCAATGTCCCCTCAGGTTGTGCTCTCGAGTCTATGGGTTTGAGCCCTGTGTATGGCTTTGTGCTGAGAGCTCCGAGCCTGGACCCTGCTTTGGGTTCTGTGTGTGTGTGTCTCTCTCTCTGCCTTTCTCCTAGTCATGCTCTGTCTCTCTCTGTCTCTCAAAAAAAAAAGTTAAAAAAAAATTTTTTTTTAAAAGTTCTTTTGAGTGGTTGCTTAATGTCAGGTGTCAGTCCAGGTGCTGAGGTTTCAAGGCAGATGGGGGCGGGGATTAAGCCATGAATTAGACACTTAAAATACAATACAGTTTCAGGGAATATAATGGGGGTTTGGTGGGGAGGATCCCTGTCCGCATCACGGACGAGGTGACAACCTGGCGCCTACTAAGGCTGAGTGACAAAAGACGGAAACAGGTGGAGAGAGCACACAGAGCGTGAATGGAGACAACATGGAGCCTCATGACCCTGGAGGAATTTGGGGTGTGGACAAGCTACAATATTTCAGAGACATGCTGGCGAGAAAGGAAGAGTTGGAAAAGCTAGTGGAGGCCAGCTCATAAAGGGTCTTGAAGACCGTCTTCAAAAGCTGTGTGTCGATATTTTCTAAATAGCACTTATAATTACACTTCAAGCATCGTCCCCATGGTCAGGCTCTCGGGAAGGACTTTGGGATGTTTTTATCCAAAAGAGAAACCTTCCCTGACGTTGCTGTCCCATTTTTTCTCTCATGAACTTTGACCTTCGATTGGCAACGAAGGCTCAGTTTCGATCTCAAGGCTGGGCAAACAGTCCGCACAGCTAAAATCACTACAAACTGAGAGAAATAGATGTTAACCAAATCACGAGCTCTTCTGTATGGGAAATAAGCCAGAAAGTCACATAATAATGAGTTGAGGCAGAGAGTGACTTGGGCTGGACAGAGCAACGGTCTGTACCTGCAGTGGTTGAAGGGAACAGAAAGTTGCATTCAAAGAAGTATTTTTAGAACTCGCATTTCAAAAATTTAAGAAACCATTAAACCTTCTAACAACTAAAAAGTTTTTCATTTGTTTTTAAGCAGCAGGAAACAAGTGACCACAGACTTACATCACACATATATTAATTAAAGTGCACTATGCAAATGGCAAAAAAATCACTTTCCTTTAGAATATCTCCCTCCCCTGAAACAACCTTGTAGTAGTGCCTCAGTGCATTTAAAACTATATTTCAATGTATAAATATTTGCAGTGCAAACTTTTCTGGTAATAAATCTACTTCAAAGAAATGCATGAAAAGACCAGAGGGTAATTTATCTCCTGTGAAATTATAAATTTGTAACTCCTAATGTGTTAGCTTTATGAAATCACTTTTTCAGACTATATATTAGTTTGGTTCTGTATTTTTTAAAATTTTAGTGCTTTTTTTTTAAATGTAGTACATATTTGTTCACCTATTAGGAAGATAAACTGCGATTGATTTCTCTGAATAGTATTTAGTTGTTAGGTCATAACTGACCCTTTTCTTTTAAAAAATTTAAATTTATTTACTTAATTTAAAAAATTTTTTAATTATTAAAAAAATTTTCTTCACGTTCATCTATTTCTGAAAGACAGAACGCAAGCAGGGGAGAGGCAGAGAGAGAGAGGGAGACACAGAATCGGAAGCAGGCTCTAGGCTCTGAGCTGTCAGCATAGAGCCCCATGAGGGGCTCGAACTCATAAGCCTTTGAGTCATGAGATCATGACCCGAGCTGAAATCAGTCACCCAAATGACTGAGCCACCCAGGTGCCTCTATTTATTTAATTTCTGAGCGAGAGAGAGAGAGCAGGGGAGGGAGAGAGAGAGAGAAAGAGAGAGAGAGAGAATCCCAAGCACATTCTGCATTGTCAATGCAGAGCCAAACGCAGGGCTCAAACTCTTAACCTTGAAATCATGACTTGAGCCAAAATCAAGAGTTGGACACTTAACTGACTGAGTTACCCAGGTGCCCCCATCTTTTTCTCAGTATAAACCCCTTTGGCATGTTAATCAGAACATTTGCTACTTTCTGCACCCCCTAAGGAGTGATAACCTGCTTACCGGCACTGTGTGCACCTGCCCGGCAGGCACGGGGAGTGGAGAGACGTGAGGGAGAAACATTAGGTTTCCCTTAATTAATGATCTAATCTACTGGCACTTGTTTCAGAACCATCAGTCACAACCAAGCTACAGAAAAGAAACTAAAGTGAACTCAATAACTGGGGTCACTACTGCAAGGACTCAAAGCCATTTTTATCCAAGATTTCTTTAGAGTCCTACCCGTGGGATGCATAGATCAGCCTTTTTGGGGGTGTCTTGTTGAAGGCCATGGAGGCAAACAACTTCCACCTAGACTTTACAAGTAATCCTTTACATGCGAACATAATACATGATACGCAATTTCCAAATTATATTGTGCTTTTCATGTAAGCAGAATGGTGCTCCGAATTCTATCTCTTAATAAAAATATAAGTATAGATATACAAATATACTTTATATACAAATAAATGAATATATATATATGGAGAGAGAGATGAACAGTAGGAACAGTGTTCAGTCTATTCAAAAATTTTCAGAGACTAAGGAAAATAAATGTACAGTAAAACCTCGGTTGGCGAGCATAATACCTTCCAGAAACATGCTTGTTATCTAAAGTACTTGTATATCAAAGTGGATTCCAAGAACCATTGGCTCAGTTGTGATCATGTGACACTTGGCATCACGTGTACTCATATTGAAAGAGGGCAAGTTCAAATGTTTAGGAAATGTTTGCTCGTCTTGCAGGACACTCACAGAGCAAGTTACTCGAAATCCGAGGTCTTACTGGACTTTCAACTTTAACTGAGAAAATTCTGAGCCATTCTTCCCATCAAATAAAGCCAAGGTCAGAATGAATGGGGGTATCAGAACCTGGCTAAGAATCTTCTGTTATGTCTTTAGGGAAAAAAGAGAATAGAGCTTATCTTGAAGATGAGCAAAGTTTCCAGGAGCGGAGGCAAAAATGATGTAGGAGTCCAGAGAAGAGATGTAAGCCAGAGCAAAGGAGTACAAAGGCTTTCATTGTGTCCCAGGACAGGAGAGTAACAAAGATCTGTGCTGGAGAAGATGGCAAAGGTACTTTTGTCCCATCCAGAGTGCTAGGGACTCTGTGTACCTGCTAGAGCTGAGAAGTGCTGCGGAAGCCCTGTACAAGGGTGTGGTGCCCACACAGCAGCCTGGCAGGAATTTGGGGACTGCACAGAAGGGCGGGAAGTCAGGTTTAATGGCTACTGTGCTTGGGGGCTTGAGCTGAAGCGATGGCAGGGGAGGTAACAGGAAAGTTGAGCCCATTGAGATATAGCGGAGAAAAATAATGAAGAAGACAGCGTCTCAACCAGTCTGAAAGTCTGGGGTGCTCTCACTGTATGTCTTCTCTGTGCTAAGGCAGTGCCTGCCAGAATATAGATGGTAAGTAGGTATGGAACCGATGAACCCAAGGACAGAGTTGAAGATAACACCAGTATTTTGACCGTAGGCGACTGAACACGATCGTTCTATCATTTAGAGGAAAAGAAGCTGGGCCATGAAGCTGGTTGGAAAGTAAAAGCAATAATTTAAACACAGAGACTTATAAGGGAAGGTGACCTACCCAAAAGAAAATATTCAGCGAGCCATGCAACTCGTGGGAATTTAGGGCTGCAGGGAAAGGGTTTGGTGATCTATTGTATGAAGACGATAGGGGAAGTCTTGGATCCGGACGGTGTATTCAAAGAAAAGAGAATAGAAAGAACAAATTCAGATTCAGATTGAACGCGACCAGCATTCCTGTCCACACTGCACCCCGGGACTTAGATGACCTCATGGGATCATCAGCATAATGGGGCAGGGGGGACGTGAAAGCCTCACCCGTGGCGGAGCAGGAGCCTGGGAGTGAGAAACGGAGCAGGGCTTGTTGAGGCGCCTGGGGTTTGGGGACAGCTTGACCAAGGACAGCTCGGAGCACAGAGCGCAGAGTTGACCGTTGCCGTTGAGAGTCTCACATGCGCCTTGGTTCGGCTGACTTTGACTTCCAACGCAAATACAAACCAGACCATGCTTTCTAACCTATTCTCATGGCTTCCTCCTCTCCCTACGACATTTTCCTGGTCTGGCTGGAACTTCCTGTGTATTTTTAGTCACTAGTTTAGATATCACATTTCAGTTCAAACATAAGCCATTAAAATGACTTATAAGGTAAAACGTAAATCTTTTCCCAGCAAGCAGTCTATTTATACATTTTTTTTTCTTGAAAATAATTAAGGGCTTATTCATGCTTTTGGATTTCTTTCTTCTGACATGCATTTTTAGATCACTATTAGCAAACGGTATCAGACGCAAGATCATCTCCTCCAGCTAGCCGCAGGAGGAAAGCAAATATGTACCGAATGCCACTTAAAAGTCCTCTACACCTTGGCTTTCTTAAGCCTTTTACGCATCAGGCTTAGTTAACACTATGATGTGGCTACTGGTCCCGGAGCAGAGCCACAGAAGTGCAAAGATCAGCGGAATGGATTTATTAAGGTATCGAGTCCCCCCCTGTGCACTATCACTGAGAAGAATCTCAAATGGTCCCTCCAAAGGGGTGAGGGTCTGAAAGCAAGAAGGAAAAAGCGGTTTGAAGGAAGCCTTGACTAGTTCAGGGTGGGGACCGCATCAGCTCAAATCGTGTCTTCCCCACAAAGATAGTGCAACCACTGGACCCAGAAATGAATTTCCCGTTGACTGGGATTTGAGTATCACTGAGGGATGTTTCACTCAGCTGGGGAAGCCGACATCTAAACAGCAGGTTGACTTTCCAAAATAAGGACTCCCTAATTGCCCCCGCTTCCCCCCCCTTCCCAGATTAGGAGCATATTGGTGGTAGAAAGCCGTATATCATCTTTGGAGCGCTATGGCCTGGCACAGAACTTGCCAGGTACTGAGTGTCACAACATCTTTGTCGAATAGATGTGCAAGTGAGTCAGAAATCAAGGGGAAGGGCCAAACATGTGAAGGCGGACCACGTTAAGGTCCCAGTTACCGCGCCTGGGTGGCTCAGTCAGTTGAGAGGCCGACTTCAGCTCGGGTCATGATCTCACAGTCTGTGAGTCCGAGCCCCGCGTTGGGCTCTGTGCTGATGGCTCATCAGAGCCTGGAGCCTGCTTCAGATTCTGTGTCTCCCTCTCTCTCTGCCCATCCCCTGCTCACACTCTCTCTCTATGTCTCTCAAAAATAAATAAATGTTTAAAAAAAAAGTCCCAGTTACCTTCCACGACTCCCAGAGTTTACTTTTTACTCCAAGACAAAGCTCATGAGGTACTTCATTCTCCTCTCTCTCTCTCTCCACTCGTTCCCACCTCAAACAAAACAAAACGACAGAACAAAACAAAAGGAGTTAGTTGACAGATAAAATTAATCACAGAAGACATGAGCCTGAATATGACTGAAACGAAATTAGTGAAAAGAGCTAAAGCAGGTATACCGGTGGGACAGCAGAGTGTGCTCGGAGACCGTGGTTCTCCTGCTTCCACCATGTGGCAGCACAGGGTGGTTATCAAAGCCTTGCCTGCCCCGCCGGGACCGAGACCCCTGATGGCTGGGAATTCAGTGCGTGGGTTCCAGGGGACTTTCCAAAGATGAACTGAAGAGCTGTGGGCTGAACCAAGAGGGTAAAGAGGAAAATTCATGAAACTTCTGAGGCATGTATGCATGTAGAGATGACTAGACCATAAACACATGGGCATGTGTTAAAAAGGTTCGAAAATCAGTGTTGCTCTCAGAACAAGTTAGGAGTTTTCATTTCTTCTAGGCCCCCATAAAAGGCATGAGAGTTTTCCCACCTGAGCACTCTGACGGACATATCCAAGCTGTGACAAGTCACCAGCACGCCAATTCGGTAAAATCACTGACTCGGCGCGACAACAGGCATAGCCTCGCCATGTAAAAGTCACTACCTTCCGCGTGGCATTTTCTCAAATGCTATAGAGACATCGCTAGTTGCAGGCAAGGTCAGACTGATTGGGCTCTGTTACAGAAAAGCCTGTCCAAGAACTCACAGAAAGAAAAGCACTTCCGATAGTTTCTCACCTCCTTGGCTCTCAGCTGACGGGGGGAAGGCTTAGCGCGTCTGTTAAGTCCTTCGCAGCATAACTGGGAAGCAATCACGAGGAGCAGCTATTGTACGAATGCAAATTTTGGCTACAACGGCTTAACAAGAAGGTATTGACCTTTGCTGCAAACACTGCTCATTATTTATCCTTCACTTCTTAGAACGCCCATTTTCACATGTCTTGCTACACATACGCTATGTCAACATTTCGTTTCTGATTTTGTTATTTATATCAGTAGTACCTAGTTAGCTTCTGTATATATGTCCTTGTTCGTTCATTTATTCACCTTCATTCACCTTCACTGAATTGTAACAATGTTCCGGGTTACGTGCTCAGATGCTGGGGGGATAAGGACACATGGGTTCTGCCTCAAGGAAGTTTGCAGTGGGGGGAAAGTGGGGGGAAAGACAGGTAGATGAGCCGAGGTGATGAGTTTCTTGATAGGGGGCTCTGGAAATACTGAGGAGGGATATGAAGATCAGACCAGATGCCAAGGAGGGCAACCCTGGAAAAGTGATACTGGAGGTTCTTTACCACGGATCCCACTCTCTATGAGCAACTGGAGATTCTAAATCCTATCATTTCCCTCGGTGGGAAGATAAATGTTATTCTAACAGCCAAGATCCTGCCCCGCTGACCCCATGTCTCCTTCTAACCTTGCCTTCTGTTCTCCGTGCGTCCCTGAAGCCGGCCCGTTGACTGTTCCTACTTCTAGTCTCCCTGACTTCTAATAATCTAAAAACCCACATCAGCGGAAGTAGAGGTCATTAAATATGTCGATTCTTTTTCCTAGCTAAAATTTTTGGTTTTGTCTGTACCCAGTCTGAGCTCCATTCCTTTCGTTTCAGGGAATGTACGCACGGTCTCCTTTGTCTTCCTGGTCTGCACTACGTGTGTCCCTCTGAATTTGTCCTCAGCTCTCATTCATCCCCCTCCCTCTCTCTCTCTGTATTTTACTGGGTTGTTTCATCCACGTGTGTGGCTTCAATTACTGCACAATGACCGATGGTTCTGGAAGCAAAGTCTAGCTAAGACTTTTCACCCAAGATCCCAATCTGCATTTCCAGCAAGGTATATCCAGCGATGTACCCCCTTTCTTATTCTAAGAAACATGGTTGATACTGGAACCAGCTCTGCTTTTCAGCTTGGAGGAACTAGTTTTAATTAGATGGAAATAGATGAATCAACTATTATTCATGCAGTAATACCTGGTCATCAATGCCAGCTGAGTCCTGAGATCCAGGATATCTGCTAAATGCCATTTCCTATTTTATCTAATCCTCACGACAGCTCCCTGCAGTAGCCATGATTGTTATCCTAATTTTCTAGAAAAATAGTTTTTTTAAGCATTCTATAGTGATCTGTGTTCCTCTCATTAAAACCCCTACAGGTAAATATGTGGTTTATCCTCATACTTTGCCAACTAGAAATGAGAACACAAGGAACATGAGGAGAAACTTTCAAAATAACTGAACGTTAGGTCTAGGAATTAAATGCAAATTTAGCAATGGGTATGATAGAGCATCATGAAACAGCAGGCTACAGAAGTAGACTTTAAACATATGATGTTAACTTCTTATACATTTTTGCATATAAATAAACTATAAAGACTGTCTACAATATAGATATAAAAATATTTCTTTGATAGACTGTAATTTTCCTAAACTCCTATAGAAGCAAGAGCTGGTAATTCTCAAAATCACTAATGAAGAGAGCTTGCCTTTCTCTTTTTAGTATTATTTTAAAATGAGCTCCTTAGGAACTATTTTCTGTCAGTACATTATGAGCTATGACTCTTTTGCGATTTGTTATCTGTGATGACAAAATGAAATATAACTGCACAAATTCTTTTTTGCCCTAAGACGAGAGCTAACTGCTGAGACAGCTCCCACGAATGGGCAGATAAGACTGGCTTCAAATGACAGAAAAAGCAAAACTAACATATCAAATGCCTTACAAAGTCAAGAAAAGAGAGATAATTTGGTTCCTGAATAATCATAAGGTCATGGAAAGAAACAATATTAAATTGATGGCTTAAGGACAGTCTAGAGGACCGAGTTTTTATTCTTGTGGATATATATACGAATCCTGATCCCGTGAACTCTCTCACAGGGTCATAAAGAGTCTTATCCAATGTTGTTGACCAATCAAAAAAAAAAAATCCCTAAAGAAGTAACACTAAATGACAAAATAAACAGGAAGCAGATAAAATGACAAATGTTAAAGTTGAATAGGCTCTTGGGTGATGGATGTTAAAGTCATTTATGGAAAAGTTTCTGGTTCTTTTCAAAGACCGATTCAAAGCAACATAATTTCTCCCAATTCTCCCCCCAGAAGTGATGGGTTTAAACATACGTAGTAGCTAAATATAAGTTTTATCCTTATTCATATTATTTTTATTACCAAAGAAAACACTATGAAACTTCCCTGATTTATACCTTCTCCCACCCATTGTTTCCAGAACACTCTAGACAAGTCCTGGTTGATCCTCCTAGCTTACCCTTTGGATTCCAGCAAACATCCTGTCTCTGGTTGCTGCAGTCAACATTCTAGGCTTGGGCTGAGAGTCTCTGAGCGACTCCTACTCTTGCATTCCTTATTCAGATGACCGCAGGCTATGGGCCAACGACTCATGACAGCCAGCTTCCGCTGCTTAAGGAATGGCGCTTGGCATAGAGCTAGATCTCCTAATAAGTTCTCACTAACAATTTTCAATGCAGCTTAGTAGGTAACTCTCTGGCTATAGCTACACTGCGTAACCAAATTACCTTTAGGAAAGAGATTTCGTGCTTCCTGACTCTCTTTCTCACTTTAAAGTCATGTCTGCCTCTCTTGATTCTTAAACACACGGTCTCACTTGTGCTGTGTGTAATACTATGTGATCAGTTTGAAATGTATTTTAAGAAGAGGGGGCAAAATCTTCCTTGAAAGTTGTTCTGATATTTTTCTTGGAGATAATGAATTTAGATGCTGATTAATAGCAAAGATTATGTCCCAAAGTGCTGTCAGAAGTAGTTTGGGACCTAGAACAGAAAGAAAAGTTACAGAAGTTGTTACAGCATGAATGCAGTGAGGCAACATCAGAATTGAAATATATCTTTCTAAAACCATCATCACATCAAATTAAATATGAAATATAAGCATTCAATTTCACATAAACTTGTGTTTCCCCTTAAAAAATTATCTTTAGGGGCACCTGGGTGGCTCAGTCGGTTAAGTGTCCGGACTTTGGCTCAGGTCATGATCTCACAGTTCATGGGTTCAAGGTTTGCGGCCAGCTCCATGCTGACAGTTCAGAGCCTGGAACCTGCTTTGGATTGTGTGTCTCCCTCTCTCTCTGCCCCTCCCTTGCTCATGCTCTCTCTCTCAAAAATAAACATTAAAAATTTTTTTAAAGTTATCTTTAATAATTTATTATAGACTTCATATCCGAAGTGTCAGTTGTGATGCTGATATGCCCTTGCAATCCTTAATACTCACATTTAGAAAATAACCACCTGCTCAGTAGTTATGGTCTTTAGAAAAAACTGTGAGTCCTCACATATAAAAAATTATCCCCTGCCACCCATCCACTTTAGGCTATTGATTATCACTTTTTAGAAACCTGATTTACTTGGGAATTTGATTAATGGCAATGAGACTATCCTTAGAAAGATTCTCGTTTGAATTCCTACACTATTGTTTTTAAGGCAAGTTCCATGGGCCAATCTACTCTTCAAACCATTGTCTCTCAGTTCCTTGGTTTTCAGTTGCGGTTCCCCCAAGGAGCCGTTGCTCTTATCAGCCAAGGAGAGCCATCTTTGAGCAGTTTCTCTTCATCGCCTCATAGAACACTAAGTTGACTCTATTCCAGAACCTGCACAGCAACAATGCAACAAAAGACAATCCTAAAATACCAGTACCCAGGTAATTTCTAGTCAAGAAAGATTAATTCGTTTGAACAGTTCAAAGTAGCTAGGCTATTAGCTGCTGGTATTATTATTAGCATTTTTTTTTAATGTTTACTTATTTATTTTGAGAGAGAGATGGAGAAAGAGGGGAAATCTCAAGGTGGATTCCCACCTTGTCTGTGCAGAGCCCGAGAGAGGGCTAGATCTCACAAACTGTGAGATAATGACCCGAGCCAAACCCAGGGTTTAGATGCTTGACCCGACTAAGCCGCCCAGGTGCCCCTCTGCTGGTACGATTAATAGCCGATGTATTCACATTTAGTTCATCAAACCAAAATGGTGACCACCACATATGAAGAAATTCTTCTGTTATGGACGCTTCATACATATTGTCTGGAATTTCTGAGACATTCTGTCAGGGTAGTTGTATTACACCTGTTTCATAGATGGGGAGATAGGCTCAGAAAGGTCTAAATAATTTGATCAAAATCATAGCGAGTACTTTGCTGAGGTGGGGTTTAGATTGTATTGTTACAAGGTCAACCTCAGAAAACACTCCTGATCACTTGAGAATATTTAGAAGTGGCTAGATGGTTATATTGGGTAGGGTTTTCCAGAGAAACAGAGCCTACATATGAGATTATGGGGGCTGGTGGGCCCCGAATCTACAGAGAAGGCTAGTAGGCTGGAGACCCCGGGAAGAGTTGGTGTTGTGTCGCTGTAGTCTTGGATCCAAAGGCTGTCTGGAGGCTGAATTCTTTCTTCCTGGGGAAATCTTAAGGCCTTCAACTGATGGGATGAAGCTCATCCAACATTATGGAGAGGAATTCACTTTACTCAAAGTCTACTGATTTAAACACTAATCTCATCTAAAAAATATCTTCACAGTAACATCTAGATTAGTGTTTGACCAAAACCGGGTACCGTAGTCTAGCCAAGTTAACATGGAATATTAACCACCACAATGCACGCTAGGCAGAAATGTAGTGAAATGTCGAGAATCTGGCTGGTGATTAACAGCTTGGGAACCTTTGTGAGGTTTTACGATCTCATCATTCATCATTCTACATATGAAGCAAACTGCGGATGGTCTGGATGCTTAGAACCAAGCCAGGAGACATGTCCTCAAGGAGCTCACCATCCAATGAGAGAATCAACCTGAACACAAAGAAGGCCCAATAAAGATGAAGTTCACTGAGTGACGTTCTTGGCTTCTTATAAATAGATGGTGGACGTTTGCCAGGGCTTTTTGGTCTTGACCTCTTTCCTGAACCGCGGTGACTGGCCAGATTTCAAAATGAGGAAGCGGAGATCAGAAAGGTCGATGTCATGAGTCACCACGGCTGGGGCTGACCTGAGAGGGATCATGTAGCCGTCAGTCCCTTTCCTGCTGTCTTGGCTTCTGCCTCCGCTTCTTCAGTCCAGGGCAGTCGGGGTAGCGGAATGCTTCTGGGCAGGAAATCAAAATCCGCACAGAAGTCCGCCTGGACTTCTAGTGGAGTTGCAGAACTACTAGAATATTCTTGACCAAATAGTAATCCTCTGGTTTTAGGCCCTGTGCCTTTACTGAGGGTTCTATTTCAGGAGGAGAGCGTGGGCTGCCCCAAGTGAGCAAGGAAGGCCTTGCTAAGCGGAGGTCAGTTGTACCGACTCCGGGGCGATGGATATTGCAGCCTGATGACCTTGGTGTCCGTGATCCAACCTTGACCTCTGAGGCTCCCACCGCGGAGGGTTTTCGCTTTGTCTGAGGCACCCTGAAGAAACCTACACATGAGAGTAACACCCAGCGGATTTCAAGCGTAAAGTCGGCTCACCACAAATATGACGGAATAGGCTCCTTACCCGTGCCTACTCCAAAATTACTCTTCCAGGGAATCTCAGTAATGGCTGGAAAATAAACGATCCTCCTTTATTCCTACCGAAATTTATTGTGCCACCTGGCTTACAGTCCCTTCATCGTGCTAAAGGTCCCAAATCATGATGTGAAGAATGAGAACAAAATTTTATTACGAAGGCCTTTTATAAACATTCTGAATTTGCTTTAAAAGGGAATAAGCCATTAAAAATCAGGCGTGTCTTCTGAAAACGAAATCAGCCTCCAGCACCTTGGAGTTTCTAATGTAAAGATAAGATTTTAAAAACCCAGTTACTTAAAAATCTGAACAGACACTTCACACCTGCAAATCATCTTAGAAATGTGCAAAATGCAGACACATTTTTCACAAATATAGAAATAACATCCACACATTGGAAATAGAAACTGAGAAACATGAAATCTCACAAAATCGCAATAAACTTTTGAGATGAAAAAATTAAATGGCCCCCAAAAGAACAGATCAGTGGCTTTTAATCATTCTAATGCTAAGATGGGAAGGCATTTGCTATCTTTCCTAACACATTAATTTTTATATGGAGACATTTCAAAAATCACCAGACCAAAAATACAAATTTCCAGCAAAGATTTTCTGGAAGAGGGAGGCTTTGCCTTTGCGAAACGTGAATGGATGTAATTAATTATATTGATTTCATGACTTTACCCCACCCTGCATTAAGCCACCTTTAACCTACAATGGGGAGTTTGCTTTCATGGCGATTTGTAACAGGAGTATCGGGGATGTTATAGTAGCAAGCGAGAAATAATTAGAAAGCAATAGATGACCAAGCATTAAGTAATGTGTTACAGTCTTTGAATGCAACAGACGTCTAGACAAAGAGGAGACAGTGGGTGCAGCCAGGGAGATATCATGGCAAATTCAAAATCTTCATGAAGGAAACTAGGTGCATTGAAGTCAACACATACAGATACTGCAACGGATTTTCACTTCGTTAGTCTTTCAGGGAATAACAGGTGAAAAAATTGCTTTTTTAATTATTTCAGAATTGTTACTTGTATTCTTTGATTCGATTATACTTTTTTTTTTTAATATTTATTTTTGAGAGAGAGACAGAGTCTGAGAGAGGGAGACACAGAATCTTAAGCAGGCTCCAGGCTCTGAGCTGTCAGCACAGAGCCTCGATTATACTTTTTAAGTTTATTTATGTAGAGAGAGACAGAGACAGGGTGAGTTGGGGAGGGGTAGAGAGAGAGGGAGACAGAGAATCCCAAGCTGGCTCTGCACTGTCAGCACAGAACCTGACGAGGGGCTCCAAGTCAAGAATCCATGAGATCATGACCTGAGCTGGAACTGAGAGTCGGCTGCTTAACCAACTGAGCCACCCAAGCACCCTTACGATTTGATAATGTTAACCTAAGAACGGACACTATGGTCACGCCAATAAAATTTAAGAAAGGCTAGACGTAGTTTTCAACGCCCCTGTCATTAGCCATAGGCTAAATTTATATTTAAAGATGCAGCCAGCCCTCAAGTCCACCTGTTTCATTCCC
Source organism: Paradoxurus hermaphroditus (assembly GCA_004024585.1). Taxonomy (NCBI): domain Eukaryota; kingdom Metazoa; phylum Chordata; class Mammalia; order Carnivora; family Viverridae; genus Paradoxurus; species Paradoxurus hermaphroditus. Next base: position 6,313 of record PITB01012370.1, on the reverse strand, counting down.
CGAGTATTGTTTATCTTGCGCCCACATTTCATTCCCATTGTCCTTGCCACTGTCCACCCAAAAGCCCGTGCACCACACAGTTCTGGGAGCAGCAGGTATATCTGGGCAGTGAGCCTTCCCGTGGCGTCCCTCCGGTCCCTGGGGCTGAGGCCACCACAGGGCTCTGAGTCTCATGCTGGGGCTCCTGCTACTTTATCTGCTCACAGATTTTTTTAAAAATCCTTTCTGCTCGTTGTTGTTATTTTTTCCCCATTCAAATCTACTTTCTAAACTGGCACAGTAATTATCTTCTGAAAATGCAAATCTGACTCTGTTCCAATTCCGTATGTCACTCATTTCCTTCCTCCATTCATTTATTCATGAGTCAAAAAACTACCCATAAACTCGTAGTTTTCAGAACGACTGTGCTCCTCCAAAGAAAATTTAAACCACATGGCATTGCTTCTTTCCTTCATTTCAACAAATATTTGTCGTCGTGAGTAGGACCTTCGGGGGACCCTGCGACAACCAGAGCCCCCTTGACAGACTGGCCATCTCTCCAGACTCCCGGTCGCTCTTTGTCCTGTCGAAGATCCCGCAGCTGTGTCTCCTGTAGAACGCCAGGCTGGTCTCTGGCTCTCCGCTTTCACGTGTGCTGGGCTTTTCTCCGAAGTTTCTTTTCTCTGTCTTTTCATCCTTCAAGATGCACTGGAATGCCTACAGTGCTAAGTTGCAGGAGGGAAGGGGTTTTGTTTTTCTCTTTCTTGAGGTACTCGAGGCATCTAGAACGGTGCCTGTCACATGGGGTAGACGCTCAATAAATATCAGCTGAATGAATGAATGAATGAATGAATGAATGAAGGCTCAGCTCCTATTGTTTTTTTCTGGGAAGCATGGGGAGTTGGGGAGTTACTTTTGTTTTTAGTGTTTTATTTATTTAAAAAAATTTTTTTACATTTATTCATTTTTGAAAGACAGAGAGAGACAGAGCATGAGTGGGGGAAGGGCAGAGAGAGAGGGAGACACAGAATCCGAAGCAGGCTCCAGGCTCTGAGCCGTCAGCACAGAGCCCGACGCGGGGCTCGGACTCACAGACCGCGAGATCATGACCTTAGGTCGAACCCTTACCTTACGGAGCCACCCAGGCGCCCCAAATGTTTTATTTTTGAGAAAAAATAAATACAGCAGAGCACAAGAGAGAGAGGGGGGAGCAGAGGCTCCCAAGCGGGCTCCGTGCTGACAGCCCCAAGGGGAGCTTGCACCCGCGAACCGCGAGATCATGACCCGACCGGAAGCTGGACCCTTACCCCGCCTTGCCCCCCGGCGCCCCACACGGGGGTTTCCCACACAAGCATTCCCGCAGCTAGAAGGAGTGATGCTGGGGGGGAGGGGGCAGTTCGGGGACCTTAGGGACTTCCCACCCCAGAGTAGAGAACCGCCAGAAACTTTCCCGGGAAGACTCTCCCGAGGGCTGGCTCTGAAGGAGAAGGAGGCGGTGGGCGTGAGGAAACAGGGTTCGGGAACGGTGCGCGTGCTGCTCGGCAGACGTGCCAGTCACACACCGACCTTCCCTTCGCGTGGCGTCCACTCGATTTTCTTCGTCTCTGACCGAACTTCCGACGAATCCCACAAACCCGTGTATCCTCTGTGAGCGGGTGTACACTTGCAAATCAAATGGAAACGGGAGGTAAGCATAAAGCAAACCCGTAAGAACAAAGTCAGGACTCAAACCCATGTCAAATTAAAATTCTTGACAAACGCTGGGAGAAAAAATACAGATTTTTGTTGGAAGCGACGAGAACGAAGGAGGCACAGACAGGCCTTTGGGAAATGGGATGCGATGTCGGCGATGTTGGCCACAGTCTGTGACCTTTATGCAGGTTTAGAAAGTGTCTCCATGTGCGTTACTGACCTGATACAGAGACCACATGAGGGATTATCACAAATCCCTTCCTCAGATGAGGCAGTGGCTACTCTGGGAATTCCAGCGCCTTCCTCTGACCCGTAACCAAGCCGCTCCCGTGTGGGGGCCCCGGGGGTGAGGCAGCCCAGGCCACGCCCTCCAATCCCTGCTCCGCCACCAGCAAACTGGGCTCTGGACGAGGCGTGTGACCTCCCGAACAGAGATCCGAGGCCTAACGTTCCTACCGCCACCTCGTGGGATAATTTTGTATCAAAAACTATGTTTACTTAAACGATTCATGTATTAATCCTGGTACTAAGTGTTAGTAATTCGGAAATATCATTGTATCATAGAAGGCGTGAAATGTTAGTACTGACTCACGTCATTTTCCTCGACCTGATCCCAACTTAAGGGCACTCTCCCAAGAATGTTTTTAAAAGAATCCCAAGAATCCCTGACAGGGGCACCTGGGTGGCTCGGTTGGTTAAGCTTCCGTCTTCGGCTCGGGTCATGATCTCACGGTTCGTGGGTTCGAGCCCCACGTTGGGCTCTGTGCTGACAGCTCGGAGCTTGGAGCCTGCTTTGGGCTCTGTGTCTCCCTCTCTCTTGGACCCTCCCCTGCTCACAGTCTGTCTATCTCCCTCTCTCTCAAAAACAAATAAACATTAAAAAAAAAAAAAGAATCCCTGACAGCCGGTTGACTTCCCTGCCCATTTTTATATGACCTCACTTCAAAGTTCTGACCCACATCTTAATTTCCAACTCAAAAAATGTGGCTACTTCGATACTTCGATGGATGATTTTCGTATTTTTTCTCTTACAAAAACTAGTACAATTCTAGAATTAAAAACAGAAACAAAAACAGAAAAAAACCAGTGCAGGTTTTTCAGTATGACCTAAAGCAGCAAATCCGTCATCAAATGGAAGTTCAAACAAAAACTAGCATCTGTAGATATAACTTCAAAATAAACGTAGAAGTAGAACTTTTTAGACGTTTCATTCTTGGTGTGTAATACTTTTATTTTAGCAAAGAGAAGGACTATGGAAGCTTTCGAAAGAGGTCAGAAGTTACGTCCCGCCCTTCTGCTTGGCTTGACCAAGCGGGAGGGCTCACAATACAACTCGAGCAGTTGTCAGCAAACGCATCCTTAGAGATCTTTCCAAGTCTCTGGTTTCAATGTATGGTGAGTGGACACATATGTTTGTGAAGTATGTTTACTGCCAAAGCTGATGCTAAAATGAAACTACTGGCCAGCCTTCCGCATTCGCTCTACCGACGCTGGGGCACAGTTCAGCTTTCGTATTTTCTTTTCTCCACTCCCTGTCTCCTTCTACCCCAAGGAGACAGTTCGTACAGACCTTACGCTGCTTGCCCAGCCCTCTTCTTCCACTCGGAGCGCACCCCGTGCTGCAAATCGCATGAACGCTGTAGAGAAGCTTCCTTTCTCTGACCCGTTCCGTCGGTTTGTGATCTCCAAATTTCACACATGGTGAGCGGACGCTCAAAGAGGAGCTGCCTTTACGAATTCAGCGGGGGCTCTGAAAGCAGCAGATGGCACACTCACAGGGTTTAACTGAGGTGAGTTTAATAAGAGGACTCTTTGCAGAAGGGGAGGCAGAGTTAAAGGAGGATTGAGGGGAGGAGGGAGAGTCCAGGAGCCGGCTCTCATGGGAAGCTGTTACCACCGTGGCCCTGACAAAGTAAGGGTATGGGATTGTATTTCAGAAGCCTGGAGAAAGATCGGAGGCCTGGATAGAGTCTCTCAGCAGAAGCACTAACAAATGAGTCAGTCTCTGTGAATGCCAAAATCAGGGAGGAGCCGCTAGTCAAACTCATGAGAAGCCAGAGGATCAGGGATCCCGGGCGATTTAGAAGTCAGTCTTCTGAGATGTGGAGCAGGGCAGAAAGGGGTGAAAAACAATCTTGGTACCGTGGGGCAATGGAGAATAAAAGCCCATACCAAAAGAAGGAATACTGGAGACTGACCCAAAGGAAGTTTTCCCCCTGAAAAAGGAGTTTCAGGCCTGAAAGGGACTGCTCACTTTATGACAACACTCACAGAAGCAGGTTGAGCTGACCCCAAAGTGTGCACAAAACACTGAGGGATGTGTTCAAATCTACATAAGGGTAATTTCTTGAATTGTTCAATTCATACAGCGATCTGAATTCCCACTGGAAATCCTCGAAAGATAAAGCAATTCACAGCTGATACTGAGATTCGACCATCAAGAATCGTGAGAAACAGCCACTTGTCCCTGACAATGGGTAGGGGCTATTTTCCCAACATTCTTTTCAAGAGCAATAGCACCTTACCCGAAGAGCCATACAAAGTCAAGCTCTGGAAGCGTTTGGTTTTCTCTCCCTCAAACCAAATTCCCTTGATCATCAGGCTTGGGGCTGAGCTGGAAGAGACAACACCCTACAAGGCAGTTTCACTTCTATGACTTTTTCTGTTATTTTTAGTTTTTAATTTCGATACACTCTTTTCATATCAAAAAGTTACCAGTACAACTGCCAGGGAATAGAAACATTTTCTCCCCTGAGCTGTTTGAGGATACGTTGCCAGTGAGATGCCCCATTACTCCTAACACTTCAGCTTGTATTTCCTGTAAACAAACACGCTCTTCCATGAGACCACAATGCAGACCTCAGACTGAGGAAACCGCCATTCATGCTCTCTGAAGACCCTATTCAAGTTGTCCCCAAAATGCTTTTTTTTTTTAACGTTTATTTATTTTTGAGAGACAGAGCGTGAGCAGGGGAAGGGCAGAGAGAGAGAGAGGCAGACACAGAATCTGAAGCAGGCTCCAGGCTCCGAGCTGTCAGCACACAGCCCGACGAGGGGCTCGAACTCACAGACCATGAGATCATGACCTGAGCTGAAGTCGGCCGCTTAACCGACTGAGCCACCCAGGCGCCCCCCAAAATGCTCTTGTATGGCGAGATGTTTTGTCTCAGGGTCACACATGCACTTTGTTGCCATGACCCTTCGGCTCATTGAACCTGGAAGAGTTTCCAATCATTCCTTGACTTTCATGATCTTGAAAGTTTTGAGATTTCAGACCATTTGTTTTGTAGTATGTCCTTCAGTGGGGGGCTGCCTGAGGTTTTCTCATGATTGAATTCAGGTTATATATATTTGTCAGGAATATCTCAGAAGCCATGCTGTGGTCTTCACATCACATCTTCCCGTAGAACTGATTTCAATTTGGTGCATTGTTGATTAAGTTAATTTTGATCAGTGGATTAAGATGGTCTCTGCTGAGACCACTCTAAAATGTCATTTTCCCCCTTGGTAATTGATAGTTATTTGGTTTTCTTGGAGAGGGGAGAATGGAAGTCTTGAGATTATACGAAAATCTCATTTCTCAACAAACTGTCAATTTATTCATGTCTGCATAATCTCAGTAGGCACTCATAGATACTTTGGGTTACAATCTGTCATTCATTGGGTTACAATCTGTTATTGTAATGGTTTATTTAAATGCCCTAAATCTCCCAGATTTGACCAGTGACAGCCTCTTTAAGAAGACTTCTGTATAAAAAAAATTAAATTGAATTAATTTTTTTTAATTAGAACTTGGGGCGCCTGGGTGGCTCAGTCAGTTGATGTCCAACTTTGGCTCAGGTCATGATCTCACTGTCCGTGGGTTGAAGCCCTGTGTTGAGCTCTGTGCTTATGGCTCTGAGCCTGGAGCCTGCTTCAGATTGTGTCTCCCTCTCTCTCTGCCCCTCCTCGCTCATGCTGTCTTTCTCTCTCTCTCTCAAAAATGAATAAACATCAATTAAAACATTTTTTTAAATTGAAAAAAAGATGTCTGTCTGCTTCTAACATGTTCCCACAGTTGTTTCTATTGTTGTTGTTTTGGTTTTTGTTTTTTTAAGAGCCTTTCTTTACTATCTGGTACAAGATGTTTGAGGATCATTGTGTACTCTCCTCGCCCTGGTCTTGGAATCAACTGTTTCTTCCAGGAGCCTTGGTTCCTTGCAGAGGAAGATACATTAGAAGCTAAAGTATGGGTACAAGCTTTATTGGTTGTTCTGCACTGTCGTTAATCCTGGGCCCACTTACTGGACAGAGGTAAGGACTGCAGCAGAAACAGACATAAGTTAAGGTATATACAAGGTGATTTTTCTCACTGTTGGGAGAAAGGCAATTACAAACACACATACATTTACACCTCAGTTTTTTCTGTATCTGTTTATTTATACTGAAAGTGACGAGTTCACTCTGATAACTCAGTTCTAAGGCAAACGCACAGGATTCTTACTGGTTTCTCTTCTTTTCATACTTGTGATTTCTCTCTTCCAACAGTGAGAAGCCTGCCTTGTACAGGTTTAAATACTTTAAATTATTAACTTGTGTCATCGAGTCCCCTTTTTATAGCCAATCTTGTCTTAGGACCACCGCTCCTTTCTTAAAAAAAAAA
>PITB01012369.1:0-53509 GCA_004024585.1 Paradoxurus hermaphroditus | reverse complement strand
ATGGTGATGGTGATGGTGGTGGTGGTGGTGACGGTGGTGATGGTGGCGATGGCGATGGTGGTGTTGGGTCCTAAACGAGCAGCTAGAGCAGAGGTGCAGGAATAGCTCTGTGTAGAGAGGTCGTCCTCCAGCTCGGAGGTGCGGACAGAAGCTCCTGGAGCCTGCGCTTGTGCTTAGGAGCAGAAGGACAAACTGAAGTGAGGAGGAAAGAAAGGAATCGGCCAGAGGGATACGCCTCACAAGAAGTACCAGGGTGTTCCCGAGGCGGGCAGGGCAGGAGAGGGCCCGAAGGAAGGGCAGAGCGAGGCCGCGACCCTGACCTTGCGTACGATCACTAGTCTTCACGGTGCCGCTTGACGACGAACCCTCAGAACGTCCAGTGAGGGCTGGTCGTGAGGGTGTAAAGAGACAGCACGGAGGAGGCGGGCCCCAGCTGTGAAAACCTCTTGTTGAAGACCGGCAGCGAGACTAAAGCGAGCGAACAGAGCTGCGGAGGGCAAGTACGTTCTCTTCCCTCAGCGCCTCTGACCCCGAGCCGGACTCCCGGACCCCCGGGACCCTCGCCCGGGTTCGGCCGTGGCGCCGGGGCCCGGATCCTGCCCCTCCCTGGCTCTCTGACTCAGGTCTCATCTGCTCAGCCCACAAGTGCAGAGGCGACCCCGGCCCCTGGTGGACCGGGAGGGGACCCCGCGGCCACAGCGACAGGCCCCGCCGACATTGACTCCCTTGTTCCCCTCGTGGGGCTGCCAGGATCGGGGCCAACCACCCCGGTCCACCAGGGACGGGAGGGCGTCGCGGGACGTGGAAACCTCAGGGTGGGAAGCAGGACGGTCCTGGGCGAAGCAGAAGGGCCAGTCACTCGCGTGTGATGGAAGTCACGGCCCCACGGACTGGGAAGAAGGAGCCCGTCCACCCTGCCGCTGTCAGGACGGGCCGGCTGCCTCGCCGCAGAGCACGACCGGCCCGGAGCCAGGACGGGGAGAGCGGGAGGGGGGCTGGTTGGACCGGGCGGCGGGGGGGGGGCCGCGGGGAAGCGGCCGCCTCGCCTCCCCCAGGGGTGCTCACTGGCCTCCTCGTCGGTCATGCCGAAGGAGACCTTGGGCCCGCAGGTCTGAAGACGCTTCGGCTGGGGGACAGGGGGGACCTCGTCCCCCCTGTCCCCCGATGTGCTGTGCAGCCGAGTCAAGAGCCTGGACACCAGGGGTCTGTGACCTCACGTGCCCAGGGACGGAGGGGAGTCTGACCTGAAAACTAAGAGCGAGGCGGTAGAGGGCGCAGGGGAAGGCCGGGAGGCCCGTGCGTGGAAGCGGCAGTTTGGGGCCCGCGAAAGGGTCTGGGGGAACTGGGGAGTCCAGGAGAGTTGGGGCCGCGGGGAAGGCGCAGCCGAAATGTGGGGTTGGCCTCGTGCCCAAGCCATCTCTACAAAATTCTGTTCGAGGCCCCAAATTTAAAGTTCTAACTCTGGGGTGCATGGTGGCTGAGTCGGTGGAGCGTCTGACTCTTGATTTCAGCTCAGGCCATGATCCCAGGGTCGTGGGACGGAGGCCTCCATCGGGTTCTGCCCTGAGCACGGAGCCTGTTTGGGGCTCTCTCTCTGTCTCCCTCCCTCCCTCCCTCTCTCCCTCTCTTTCTCGAAAATAAAGTTCTAACTCTGACCACAACATTCTAGACATGGTAAGTGTGAAAAATGATGAGTTTTTATAAGTAAAAGTGAGAAAGGATGACAAAACTCTGACCCGAATCTAGCGTGGGACAGAAAACATTAAAAGGACAGTGGCGATTGCTCCGGGAGTTGGTAGAAGAAGTGTCGCTTGGTTTCTAGGTCTCGCAGACACAGGTTACAGTGAGATACGTTGTTGTTCGTACAGTGAAACAATTTCTAAGAACAGGGGAACGAGGATTGTAGCAATTATTACGGATGTCACTGCTGGAAAAATCACACCTTCTAGATATTTCCCGACCATCCGCACTGTCTGGGCATTCCTGTAGTGCCATTTTTCTTTGTCGGCTTCCAGAACAGTGAGCGTGCTCCTTTGCTTCGAGGCAGGTAGAGGAAAGGTGCGGGTGGCGGGACCCCAGCCCCGGCTCGGTACGGCGAGCCACGGAACAGGCTGCCTTTCACCAGATGAGACGATCGTGGTCACGAAAACAGCTCCTGTGACAACTCCCAACGGGATGGGCTGGCCCAGACTTACTGAAAAATATCACTGAATGCTTCAAGGAGGGCAGAGCGGGTTCCACCACGAGACAGAGCGAGGAAGACAGGAGGGTCCCCTCGGCCCCCGTCCCACCGGATCCGGAGCCCAGGGGACGCCGTGGCGCCGTGCGGCCGGCCCTGGCCCCCTGGCCCACGCGAGGCTGGAGCCCCTGTGCTAACCACGGTTTCAGAAGAGCCTGTGGGAGGAACTGCCCGAACCATTCCAGCTGGCTCTACGGACCCCGAGAAGCTCAAGCTGACAAAAAGAGCAAAGGACACTGACTTATTTTATTGTATTTTCGTTGAATTACACCCACAAGATAGGACAGTGTTTCCCTCAAACATCTGTTTATCTGCCGGGAGGCAGTCTGAAAGCCACACGTCCTATGTGTGTTTGGGACCTCCAATCACATGATTTTGGTGTCGGATAAACCCGCAGCAGAGCCTAAAGCTTCCTTCCTTGAGCCTGTGAAGACGTCCTTGCCTCGGTTCCCCATGGGGCCCGCAGTGCCTGACAGGGGAGAGGCGCCGAGCAAAGGGCCTGGGGCCCCCACTGATTCATTGTGTTCCCCGGTGACCCAGATTCAGAACTTGCATTTTCAGTCTGATGGGGATGGCCAGGCTGATTTATAAAGGCGCCACAGACCTGAGAAAGGGTGACGATGGCACAGACGGTCACAGGCTGCTCCCCACAACGCCCCCACACCTCACACAGAGACGCCTCCAGCCGATAGCCCTCCACACCCCACACGCCACAAGCATACGCCCCACACCACACGTACCCCTCCTCCCGCACACACCGCCCGGAGCCACAGCCGGCGGCTCCCTCCCTGGTGTGTGCTCATCCCCACGTCGGAGTGTGCGGGAGGACAGCAGCCGCAGCTCCTCGGCCCCCTAACCCTGGCCTGTCCCTGCCCTGGCCTGTCCCTGCCCTGGCCTGTCCCCCCAGGCTGTCCCCCGTCCACACCCGTGTTCTTTCTTTCTTCCTGTTGTTGTTGTTTTTACTATACCCATCTCTCCATTCGACTTCTAAAACAAAACAAAAAAGTTTCGGAAGGTAAAAAGGAATGTATTTGTTTCAGAAACGGTCCTCTCCGCCGTGGAATCCTTGTTAGATTTTAAAACCTGCGTGTGGCCGCCGTGTCCCGGGGCTGTCCCCGCGGCGCCCGACACACAGCCCCTTCGGCAGCAACGCGGCAGCGCCCGTGACTCTGCAGTAACTTCCAGCCCAGGGGGTTCTGTGCAGCTCTAGCTCCTAAAACCCGAGGCCCGATCGTGGACGCGCCGGCTCCGACAGGTCTCCTGCTCAGGTCGCCCGTGTCCGGCTCTGCCTGCGATGCCCCCGCGGTCCCCGGGGCGGCGGCCTTTCCCTCCTGCGCCAGCGCACCAAATCCCGCGCCCGGAGCGTTCAAACACGGGGGCCCCTGCTCGTCGGCCCGACGCGCCCCGGGTTCCGCGCACCGGGCTGTCCTGTCTGCGCTCGGGGTCCCCCGGCCCAGCGCCTGCCGGCGGCCGCGAGCCCGCGGCTCTCGCCCTCTGACTCAGACACTTGACCTTTCCGCTTCGGGAAGCCAAACAGCCTGACTTATCAGAACTGAGCCTAAAATGAGAGTCGGTACATCTGAGCGTGCACCTGAGGGTCCCCCCTGGGAGAAAGACTCACGAGGTGGAGGTGCGGGCTCGGCGGCGTTTCTTCTGCTTGCAGAGTCTCTCTTGGCGGTCATTTCCTCTTTCTCGGTTTGTCTTAGAGAGTCGGTATTATTAGATACGAGACCTCCAGGTAAGGGAGGGCTCGGAAGGTTCCAGGCGTTGAATGAGAGAAAACACAACGCAGACTAGAGCAGAAGTCTCCGGCCTCGCCGTGGAACCGCCGCGGCCGCCCTGGTTCACGGCATAAACACCTCGACCCCCGACACCGAGAAACCACCGATGGCCCGCCGATCGCCACTTTCACCCGGGAGAGATGTTATCACGAGAATATGTCTCATGCACAGAGCCTGGGGCACGCTCTCGGGTCAGACCCGGGAGGGCACGGGGGCCCGTACGGATGTGTGTTCGGGTGGCCCCGCGCCCTCGCAGAGCCGACGCCGGGCTCCCCGACCCCTCCTCCTGCCATCGGCCCTGCTGGCCGGCACCCCTCTCTCTCCTCCATCCACATGGGACCCGCTCCTGCCCTCTGCCTCCCCCTTCTCCGGCCTCGCACAGCCTCTCCCCTCCTCCGTACCCCCTCCGTGTGGAGACACACCAGCACCCTGTCTGCGACACAGCGCACGGGGTGTGCGGGAAGCGGGGGAGACGGCGCTGGGCTCGGGGGAGTGTCTGTCCCTGACGGTCACGGCTCACACACAGGATCGCTACTTCTTCCCCGGGCTCCTTGCAAATGCTACGGGCCTTTCGGTGCTCGAGCCACCAGGCATCGGGTCACAGGCAACTCAAGGTCGTGTTTGACGTCCCTGTGAGACGGCGGAGCACGGACGCCGCCGCCGGACGAATCTGGACCCAGATCCCTCCACTGCCGTTCGCCCACGGGGTGACTCCGAGGGACTCGGGAATCACACCTGCCTCCGAGCACCGACATCAGCATCTTTTTGTTTTTTACCTTCAAGGCGCGAATCGGTTATTAAGCCAACACGGGTGCGGTATTTTCTAAATTCCAAAACAAAACGAACACTTACCTGCGGAGAAGTCGCTTGCTCCTCCACGAAGGAGCGGCCCTGCGTTCTCCCCTTGAACTTCAGATTTCGTAAGTCTTCAAGTTTCTCTTCCCCGGCGTGAACGCCCGGCCTTCTTGCTGCGTACGGCCGTGGGGGTGCTGTGCCCTGCACCCCGGGCGTCCTCACCCTGGCTGCCCAGCGAGCTTCCCGAGTGGCTGCTCTCTCGTTCTGGGCCCACACGCTGGGCGGTGTGGTGAGCTGCCTCACCACAAATTTTCTTCTTCCAGAACGTACTTCAGAACACAAAGGTAACAGATAAAGTGGAGGAAGGAAGACAAGTTTATGCAAGTAGGTCACTCGATAATTTCAATTTTAGAGACACATTCTTTTTGTTTCAGAATTATTAGTCGGTGGAATATGCCTCTCCTCTTCGCGGAAATTCCAAATTAATTAGAATGATCATAAAGTTCTCTGAAAAGGTCCACGCGACACCTAATGAACTTTATAACCGACTGCCCACGTCCCTGCTCTTAAAAGAATACAAAGGCCGAAAGAAAATATGAGTTATGCTTTTGTAGGTAAAATATCACACGTAGAGAGTGAGTGTGTCACAAAAATCGCAGGCGGGCGATCGCCCCAGAGAGAAGGCATAACCCAGTTGGAAAGGAGAAAGCCCCCGTGGTCCCCCGTTTTCTGCGGCACGTGGCCGTCCTATCAGCACCTGACCTATTTAGGGAGCAGAAACCTGAGTTTTCGCATCCCCGGAGCAGCTGTCAGAACTCAGGTTGGGAACAGCCCTGTATTTAAGGGGCGTTCTGAGTCACCGTCTCTACCTATGTAAAGTGAGCATTGTTCAAGCTGCAGATGCCTCACGGACGTCCCAGGTTGGCCGTTGATATAAAACGCAAGCCTCTGTTGGGCAAAAGTGAGAACACGCCTCTCTGCTTTGTCCACTTCCTTTCTTTTTCATAAAATGGTAAATAAGATTGTTAACGTTATGTAACGCTTGTACATATAGAAATGAGAAGGTATTTTTCATATCGATCATCTCGTTTAATCCTGACAATTTCGGTAAAGTGTTTTACGAACAGAAACGTTTTACAGATGGGGCGCCTGGGGGGCTTGGTCGGTTAAGCGTCTGACTCTTGGTTTTGGCTCAGGTCACGCTCTCGTGGTCTCGTGAGTTCCGGCCCCGCGTCTGGCTCTGTGCTGTCCCTACAGAGCCTGCTTGGGATCCTCTGTCCCCCCCTTCTCTGCCTCTCCCCCGTTTGCACTGTCTCTGTCTCTCACAAAGTAAATAAATGAAAAATAAAAAACAAAAAAGGAAATATTTTACAGATGGAAAGAAACTAGCACATGGATGTTAATTTATGTTAACGTTTTATGTTGACGCTAAGCGATTTGCCCGAGTGTGTAAATCAGAACAGTGGACTCAGAAAGCAAGCCCTAGGTCTTCTAAGTCCTCCTTACCCCACATTTGCTGAAGGAAACACTTACTGAGCACCTACTATGTGCTTGGCACTTTTCTAGGCAAGAGGGTCACAGCGGTGAATAAAACGGACAAAACCCTTGACTCCATGGGATTCACATCTTCTAGTCCTGGGAGCTGGACGATAAACAAAATAAATAAAAAGATATATAGCATGGTAGATGGTGGCAAGCACCGGGGAGAAAAATCAAGCTGGGAGGTCAGAGAGGGATTGCTGAGGCAACACCAGGTAGAACAACCCGGGAAAGTTTCACTGAGAAGGCACGACGGAAGGAGACCCCCGAGGGAGGAGAGGCAGGGAGCCATATGTTCACCAGGGGAAGGAACATTCCAGAATGAAGGAACAGCAAAGACCGCGTCCCTGCTGCAGACGTGTACCTGACATGCCCGAAGCCAGTGTGGGCGGGGTGGGCCAGGGGAGGCCGACCGGAACCGAAGTCAAAGAGGTGCTAGGAGCCTGGTCTCGGGGCCTGGGGATGACTTCACCTTTGCCTTCCTGTCAGGGAAGCTAGCGGACGATTTCAAGTGCTCTTATGTGACTTCTGTTGTCAGGAGGCTACTCTGGGGGCCGTGTTAAGAGCAGATTAGGGGGACCCAGGTGGGATTTGGGGGACTACGCCAGCAAGGCATGGCGAGTCCGTCTGGGAGAGAAGGTCGGCAGGGTTTTCTGACAGACTGGATATAGGGTTTGAGAGAAAGCAAGGCACTGGGGTGACTCCAAGGCGTCTGACCGGAACCGTGGAGGGATGGAACTCACAGCACAGCGGAAACGCCGAGGAAGAGGCAGGGCGGGGGTGGGGACGTCGGGAAGCAGGTGAGGGGCTTGAGAGGGCAGATAGCGAGCGGGCCACCTCAGCGGCCATATTTAGTGCCCGGATGGTTATTGAATGCGGGGTCCATGGAGAGTGTGCCGTCAGGACTCGTCAGCACGCGAGGTCACCGAGGGAGTGAGCCTGGACGGACAGAAGAGCCCCAGGGTCTGAGAATTGGAGGCCAAGTGCAAACGAGTCTCAAGAAGCAGAGAACAGTCAACCGTGGCAGTGCTGCCGGCAGAGCGAGCAACACAAAACTGAAAAAACTGACCACCAGACCGTGTAGTAACATGCAAATCGGTGCAACCTCGCCACAGGTCTTGTCGAGCGGTGCAGGGAAGAAACCTGACTGGAAGAGTTAAAAATAGGAGCGAACACAAACACTTCTCTCAGGGAGTTTGCATGAGGGAAAAAGAAACAGGCCGTAGCCTGACGAGATAGTAGAGGCAAAAATATTTGGTGCAGACGCAAGAAGTAAGGGGGGCGCGGTGCGTACTGGCGGGAATGGCCCAGTGAAGAAGAGGGTGTTGACTTGGCCAGAGAGGGAGGCGGGCTTGCTCCCCGTCGTCGAGGAGACCGAGGTGTCTGCACGCGGGGAGTCCCGGAGCGGGTGAGGGACGGAGCCACGGGCTCGGGGGGTGGGGGAGCACCCGGGGGCCCCGAGGCCGGTGGGGGGGGGGTGGCCACGCTTCTGCAGGTTCCTTTCCGATCGTTCCGGGTTCTCAATGAAACAGGAAACCAGGCCATCCCTTGAGAGCAACGATGGAAAAACAGGTGTCAGAGCTTCGGCAAGAGAGAAGGCCGATGAGACCGCCCCCGGGAAAAGGACAGAGGATTCTGTCCGCCGGGCGACCGTCGGCGCGCGGCCACGACTTCCCAGGGAGGCCAGCCGCCACCATGATTTGTCCCTTTTTCTCGCATATTCGGTTACGCGGGTGTAAGGGCCGGGCAGGAGGAGAGTCCAATTCAGGTAGAGCTGTGGCTTAGCCAACTGAGTGAGACAGAGAGCGTGCCAGTCGGCTAGAGTGCGTGCAACAAGAGTATGACGCAGCCTTCTACCCACCCCTCCCAGAATCCTCCCGCGACGGCCACGGACGGACCTCTCCAACCAGAATATCCCGGCGGCAGCCCGAAGAGAAACAGCAGCGCACCCTGAAAACGTAACAGTCGCCATCCGGCTTCAGACACAGGCTCTCCCCCACCCCCCGCTTTGTCTCTGCGCCTGGTACCGGAGAATACTCGGTGACTGGGCGTGACTGTCCTCCTTGACGCCAAGCACAAATTCAATAACGTTGTTAAGTCCAAGCTCTTGACTCCTTTAAAACCTGTGACGGTCTTAAAAAAATCTGTGACGGTCTTTAACACCAAAATGATTTAAACCTGTTTTACTTTTTATAAATTTTGCCCCTGCCCGTGCTCAGGGCAATTAGTTACTGAATTTTGCTATCATCTGTAGAAGCCTACCTTACCTTTCCACTCTAACTTACGTTTCTTTTTTTTTTTTTTAACATTTATTTATTTTTGAGACAGAGAGAGACAGACCATGGGTGAGGGAAGGGCAGAGAGAGGGAGACACAGAATCGGAAGCAGGCTCCAGGCTCCGAGCCGTCAGCGCAGAGCCGTCAGTGCAGAGCCGGACGCAGGGCTCAAACTCACAAACCGTGAGATCACGACCTGAGCCGAAGTCGGACGCTTAACCGACTGAGCCACCCAGGCGCCCCTGATTTACTTTCCTTATGCATCTAATACACGCTCGTATTCTGATATTTGGCACGCAGCCCCACGTGTGGGTTAGCCATGTCCTCGACAATGCTGGCTGCGTCGGGCGGTTTGTGCCGTAGACACGTCGCAGGAAGGTGAAATGCTACTTAAGCGAAAGCTAACTGAAGTGGTTTGCGCAGTCGTAGGTAGCCGGACAAACAGTGTGAGCGCTCTGGCGGTTCCCCGCCCGTATCGATACGGAAAGCTGGCAAATAAGGGCGCTCTCAGACACCAAATGCAGGCCCGGGACTAACCTGGGCTGGGGTGGGGGAGACATGACTCTGCTAAAGTCACATGAATTCGGGGGTGTGTAGATTTCTAACATTTGACTTCAGCTCGTCCTGGCCAGTCCTGTGAGGTAGCCAGCACTCCACCGGCCCCAACCCGCAGGGACGCCCGGCCCCGAGCACTGGCCAGACATCGGAGGGGCGTCGCAGCGATGAAGGAAGGTCTTCAGAACTAGGCACTGAAGGGCCGATTGTGTGGCCAGGGGCCAAGAGCGGTGTCGGGACCCCGGGGCCATCGGGAAAGCAGATGGCAGGGCCAGGCGGTGGTGGCTCAGAGCGTCCCCTGCACGTGTAAACTCATGAACACTGTTTCTCTCCAACCACTTGGGGTCTGAGCATGTCCGCACAACCTCGCGTGGCAGCGGTCCCAAGAGAAGTCCCCACCCGTGACAACACCCACTCCGTCACTAACGCCACCCGGCCCGTCGGCGCCTCCCGGCTCTGATCAGCCGGGTCCCAGGCCGCGAGGGCAGCGGGGGAGGACCTGACCGTTACAGCCAGAGGTCTCGGGGCCCCGGAGGGTCATGCCCTGGTGAGCAGGTTGAGGACTGCTCTGCAGCACAGTCCCCGTGCCAGAGGCGGGTGCCAGCTAAGCCGGAGGGTCAGAGGCAGGCGGCGAGTTCGGTCAGCCGCTGCAGGGGGCTGGGCGCGGCAAGGGCAGGGGAGCACGCCGCCCCGAAATCTGTCCCTTCGGCCTACGGACTGTTTTGGATGAGAGCAGGAACAAGTCTGCAACAGGCACGCGCCCTCTGGGGAAAGGCACTCGGGCCCTCTCCTGTCCCCGGAGGCGGTGGCCTCACCAGCTCCAATAGGGAAGGAGCCACAGGCCTGAATCCACGCCGCAAACCCGCCTCTCGGCCCTCGTCACCCGCTTTCCCGGCCGTCTCCACATCACCGCCTCCCCCGCCCAGAGGCCCCGGCCGCTGCCCCAGGTTTAGCCCCTGACGGTGTCCAGGCCCTCGTCCTAACGGCCTCGGGGGGACTCAGCTCTGACCGAGGCACCGCAGCAGGGACTCGCGAGGAGCGGGCGCGTGCGGCTGGCGCCCCTGACACCCGGCGGGCCGGGGAGGGAAACCGCCCACGGGGTTACGATGACAACCGCCCCGCGCAGCCGAGGACATCGGAGCACGCGGAGGGACGCTCTCGGCGCTGCAGACGACGAACTGCCCCTCGACGCCCCGACGTGTTTTGGGATCTGCTGTCCCGTAAATGCTCGTGGAGCGCTCGGCGCGTCGCCAGAAAGCAACTCCCTTCTCTACTTTTTCAAATAAAATGGCAAGAAATTTAAAGCCTGCAGCGTGATGACGCGATACGCGTGTCACGAGACAGGATTCCCACCCACACACCCGCAGAGAGAATGCACCCGTCACCTCCCGCCACTAGCCTGGGTGTGGGTGTGTGCATGTGCGCGTGTGTGTGCGTGTGCGTGCGTGTGCACATGTGCGTGTGCGCGCGTGTGTGTGCACGTGTGTGTGCGTGTGAATGCTGGCGGTCGCTCTGAGCAAACTTCAATGACACGGCGTAGTGTTACCAGCGACGGTCACCATGTCAGACATTAGACCCTCGGCCCTCCCTCGACTCCAAACTGAAGATTTGTACTCTTAAAAACAACCCCCCCGTTTGCGCCCAAACCCCCGGGGCCGGCCGACCACTCCTCTGCTGAGCCTCCGAGTGCAACTTTTTTGTTTCAGGGTCCACCTGTCAGCGGTGCCACGCTGCGTCTGTCTTTCTCTGCCTGGCTCTTCGCTCCGCGTGACGCCCCCGGTTCACGCACGTGGTCGCAAACGAGGACTTCTTTCTTTCTTAAGGATGAACACTATTCTACGGGCCGCATTTTCTTCATCTTCAGTCTACACCCCTGGGTTGTTTCTGTGCCTTGGCGGTGGTAAGCATGAGAGCGCAGGTATCTCTCTGAGATGGTAACCACGTCTCCTCCGGGTGTATTTCCAGAAGCGAGATTCCTGGAGCATGTGGTGGTTCCGTTTCCAATCACTTGAGGAACCTGCATACCGTCTCCCGCCGCGGCCACACCCGCCGACATTCCAACAGCCCTTTTCCTCCACGATCTCACCAGCATTTGTTACCTCTTGTTTTTTGTGGGTTTTTTTAATGTTTTCATTTATTTTTGAGAGAGACAGAGACAGAGCGCAAGCAGGGGAGGGGCAGAGAGAGAGGGAGACACAGAATCCGAAGCAGGCTCCAGGCTCTGAGCTGTCAGCGCAGACAGAGCCCGACGTGGGGCTCGAACTCTCGAACTCTCTGACTTGAGCCGAAGTCGGAGTCTTAACCAGTTGAGCCCCCCAGGTGCCCCCCTCTCGTTGTTTCTGACGGCGAGTAAGGGGGACTCACCGAGGCTGTGATCGACATCTCCCTGATGATTAGTGACATCGAACATTTACCCGTTGGCCATTTGTATCTTCCTTGGAAAAGGAAGGTTCTTCCTATTTTGGTTCTTTGCCCATTTTGCAATTGGCTTTATTTTGGGGTGATTTTTTGGCTGTTGAGTTGTAGGAGTTCTTTGTCTATGTTAGATATTAAGTCCTTATCAGATATGTGTTGGTAGGTATCTTCTCCATCCGGTACTTTGCCTTTTCATTTTGCCGACGGTTTCCTTCACTGGGCAGAAGCGTTTTCGTGTGATACGGTCCCACTTCTTATTATGGCTTCTCCTTTGCTTTTTGGGGTCATACCCAAAAAATCCTCACCGAGACTGATGTCAAGATTATCCCTATGTTTTCTTTTAGGATGTTTATAGTTTTGAGGCTTATATTGAATCCATTTTGAGTTGATTTTTGTGTACGGAGTAAGAGAGCGGTCTAGTTTCATACTTTTGCAGGTGGCTGTCCAGTTTTCCCAGGAGTGTTTATTGAAAAGACTATTCTTTCCCCATTGGAGATTCTTGGCTCCTTAGTGGAAAATTAGTTGATCGTATAAGTGTGGGTTTATTTCTGGGTTCTCTATTCCATTCCATTGATCTATGTGTCTGTTTTTATGCCAATACCACATTGATATGATTTCTGTGGCTTTATAATATAGTCTGAAATCAGGAAGCGTGATGTCTTCAGCTTTGTTCTGTCTCAGGACGGCTTTGGTTCCTTGGGGTCTTTTGAGGTTCTACACAAAGTTTAGGATTGCTTGCTCTATTTCTGTGAAAAAGTATCACTGGATTTTAATAGGCTTAACATTGAAGCTGTAGATGACTTTGGGTACTCTGGACATTTTAACCATACAAATTCTTCTAATCCATGAGCAGAGAATATCTTTCCATTTATTCATGTCGTCTTCAATTTCTTTCATCAATGTCTTAAATTTTTCGGTTCATTGATCTTTCACTTCCTTGGTTAAATTTATTCTTAAGAATGTTATTCTTTTCGATGCCATGGTTAATGGGATTGTTTTCTCAATTTCTGTTTCTGATAGTTCATTATTGGTGTATAAAAAGGCAACTGATTTTTGTTTATTGCTTTTGTATCCTGTCACGGTGCTGAAATCATTACTAGTTCAGTTTTTGGTGCAGTGTTATGGGTTCTCTCCATACGATACCGTGCCATCTGCAAATAGAGACAGTTTTACTTCTTCCTTCTGATTGGGATGACTTTTATTTCTTTTTCCTGACTAATTGCTCGGGCTAGGGTTTGCAGTACTCTCTTGAATCAAAGTGGCGGGAGTCGGCATTCTCTATCACTTCTCACCTTTGGGATACGGCTTTCAGCGTTTCACCACCGAGTATATTGTTAGCTGTGGGTTCATCATATACGGATTTTTTATGTTGAGGGATGTTCCCGCTATACACACTTCACGGAGAGTTTTTATACGAAAAGTTGCATTTTGTTAAATGTTTTTTCTGCATCCGTTGAGATGACGATAGGATTTTTATCCTTCTTTGTTAATGCGGTGGACCACATCAATCCGTTCACAGATGGGGAGCCAGCCTGGCATCCCCGGAGGAGACCCCACTTGATGGTCGGGTGTGATCCCTTTACTGTATTGTTGAATTCAGTTTGCTGATATTTCGTGGAAGATCGTTGCATCAGGGTTCATCGGGGAATTGACCTGTAAGTTTCTTTTCTTGTAACGACTTTGTCTGGCTTTGGTCTCAGAGTAATAATTCTGGCTTTGTAATATGAGTTTGGAAGTGTTTCATATCTTTTATTTTTTGGAAGAATTTGAGAGGATTGGTATTCATTCTTCTTTAAATATTTAGTAGAAAAAAAATATTTGGTAGAATTCACCAGTGAAGCCGTGTGGCCATGGGCTTTTGTTCATTGGAAGATTTTTTTTTATTACTCATTCCATCTCCTTCCTAGTAATTGGCCTGTTCAGGTTTTCTATTTCTTTATAATTCAGTCTTGGTAGGCCACATGTTTATAGGAATTTATTCTCTTCTAGGTTGTCAATTTTTGTGGGTGTAATTGTTCATGCCAGTCCTATGGTCCTTTGTATTTCTGTGGTATCAGTTGTGATGTCTCCTCTTTCATTTCTAATTTTATTTATTTGACTCATCTCTATTTTTCTTGAGGAGTCTAGCTAAAGATCATCTATCTTGTTTATTGTTTCAAAAAATCAACTTAGTTTCATTGATCTTTTCTATTGTGTTTGTAATCTCAAATTTATGTCTGCTCTGATCTTTGTTATTTCCTTCCTTCTACTAACTTTGGCCTACTTTGTTCTGCTTTTTCAAGTTCCTTGAGGTGTGACGTTCCTTGAAGTGTAAAGGTTGGCTGTTTATTTGAGATCTTTATTTTTACCAATGTGTGTTGATCGCTAAAAACTTCCCTCTTAGAACTGCTTTTGCTGCACCACATAAGTTATGACATGTTGTGTTTCCATTTTCATTTCTCTCAATATGCTTTTTGATTTCTTCTGTGACCCACTGGTTGTCCAGGGATGTGTTGTTTTGTTCTACATTTCTGTAAATCCTTCAGTTTTCTCATTATAATTGATGCGTAGTTGCATACCATTCGGTCAGAAAAGATGCTTGATATGATTTCGATCTTCTGAAATTCATTAACTTATTTTTGTTTGTTTTTTTAGAGAGAGAGTGCAAGTGGATGGAGAGAGAGAGAATCCCAAGCAGGCTCCACACTCAGTGCAGAGACTGACATGGGACTTGACCCATAACCCTGGGATCATGACCTGAGTTGAAATTAAGAGTCGGACACTCAACTGACTGAGCCTCCCAGGCGCTCCATTAAGACTTGTTTTAATAAACCATGTATTTTGGCCTAATATATGATCTATCCCGGAGAACATTCCATGTGCACAACAAGAGTGTTCATCTTGCTGCCGTCGGGTGGAATGTTGTATCTGTTGGGCCCGTCTGGTCCAACAGGGGTGGAGTCCAGTGTTTCTTTTTTGATCGTCTGGATGCTCTATCCATTGTTGAAAGTGGGGTACTGAGGTTCCCTACTCTTATTGTATTGTTATCTCTCCCTTCAGCTCTGTTAACATTTGCTTTATATATTTAGGCGTTGCTATGTTGGGTGCAGAAATATTTACACTTGTAATATCCTTTTGCTGATTTGACCCCTTGGTCATTAGATAATGACCTTCTTTGTCTCTTATTATAGTCTTTGGCTTAAAGTATATTTTGTCTGATGTAAGTATAGCTACCTCTGCTTTTTTTCCCATTTGCATGGAATATCTTTTTACATTCCTTCACTTTTAGTCAACTTCTGTCTTTTGTAGGCAACATATAGTTACTTGGGGTTTTTTTAATCTCGTCATTCTATGACTTTTGATTGAAAAATGTAGTCCATTTACACTTAAACTAATTATTGATAGATAGGGACCTGTGTTGCCATTTCGTTCATTGTTTTCGGGTGGTTTTGTATTCCTTTGTTCCTTTCTCCTCCTCTTGCTCTCTTCCTTCATGACTTGAGTATTTTCTGGAGCGGTGTGCTTGTATTCCTTGCTCTTCATGTTTTGTGTATCTTCTAAAGGCTTTTACCGTGAGACTGACAAAGAATATCTTATATTCATTACAGTCTATTTTAAACTGGTAAGACTCTAACTCTGAACACATACCAAAGACCCTCATCCCTATATGTTTGTTTGTCTGGAAAACTTTTTATTTCTCTTTCAATTCTGAAGGGCAGTTTTGCCAGGTAGAGTGTTCTTGACTGACAGTATTTTTCTTTCCGTGCACTAAATATATTATCCTACTCCCTTCCGGCTTACAAAGTTTCTGTTCAAAAGTCTCCCAATGGTCTTATGGGGGTCCCCTTGAGGATATCAAGTTGATTTCCTCCTGCTGCTTTTAAGAGTCTCTTCTTGGGGGCACCCGGGTGGCTCAGTCGGCCAAGTTTCTGACTTTGGCTCAGGTCATGATCTCGCAGTTCCTGGGTTCAAGCCCCGCATCGGGCTCTGTGCTGACGGCTCAGAGCCTGGAGCCTGCTTCAGATTCTGTGTCTCCCTCTCTCTCTATCCCTCCCCCTGCTTGCACTCCACCTCTCACTCTCTCAAAAATAAATACACATTATTTTTTAAAAAAAGATTCTCTTGTCTTTAACTTTTGACACTTTAATGACAATGAGTCTCAGTGTGGATCTCCTCAGTTCACCTTTGGGCCTGCCTTAGCTTTTTGGATCTGGAAGTCTCCGTCTTCCCCCTGCTTAGGGAAGTTTTCAGCCATTAGTTACTTGAATACAATTTCTGCCCACTTCTCTCTGTTTTCCTTCCGAGCCTCCTAAAATGCATATATTAGTCCATTTTAAATTTTTAAAAATATTTTTATTTATTTTTGAGAGAGAGACATAGTGCACAAGTCGGGAAGGGGCAGAAAGAGAGGGAGACACAGAATCTGAAGCAGGTTCCAGGCTCTGAGCCATCAGCACAGAGCCTGACACAGGGCTCGAACTCATGAACTATGAGATAATGACCTGAGCCAAAGTCAGATGCTTAACTGACTGAGCCACCCAGGTGCCCCTGTATTAGTCCATTTGATGGTGTCTTATAATTCCCTTAAACTGTCTTCACTATTTTCCATTCTTTTTTCTCTTCCTACCTTCCTTCCTTCCTACCTTCCTTCCTTCCTTCCTTTTTCCCCCCTCTTTGAGTTCCAACGCCCTGTCTTCAAGTTTGCCGATCCTTTCTTCTACTTGATCTAGTCTGATGATGAACACTTCTACTGAATTTTTCAGTTCAGGCATGATATTTCAGCTCTGCAATTTCATTTGGTACTTATTAGTACTTTCTATCTCTTTGTTGAAATTTTTGCTTCATTCATACATTACTCTCCTGAGCTCTGTGAGCATCTCTATAACCATTATTTTGAAATTTCTATCAAGTAAATCACTTATCTCTGTTTAATTAAGCTCTTTTTCTGGATATTTGTCTTGTCCTTTTCTTTGGACATTGGCTAAAACAGCCACCTCTCCTCGACTTGACAAGAATAGCCTTGTGTGGATGAACACCACCGGTCAGCCTGGCCCACACTCCTAGTTAGTTGTCTCTCAAGCTTCAGCGACTGTCCGCGCCTCCCTCTTTGTTCTTAGTGGCTTCCGGGGCTTGAGGGTGTGTCAGGACCCATCATCGTCTCAGAGGGGAGGATTGCAGTCAGCACCAGGGTCCAGGCTGATCGGAAGCCGTACCTTCAGGCAGCAGCCCGGGAAATAAATAGGCCCCTTCTAGGGAGAAACTTGGAGATGGGCGTTTTAGCCTGCTCCCTCTGTGCCGGGCCTGGGCGTGTAGCCATCAGCGGGGCACGTGGGGCAGGTGAGGAAATATCGCTCCTGTGACCATTAAGAGATGCTTGTTTGGGGCGCCTGGGGGGCTCAGTCAGTTAAGCATCTGACTCTTGATTTCAGCTCAGGTCATGAGCTCATGGTTTGTGAGTTCAAGCCCCGCATCGGGCTCTGTGCTGACAGTGCAGAACCTCCTTGGAATTCTCTCTCTCTCTCTCTCTCTCTCTCTCTCTCTCTCTCTCTCTCTCTCTTTTGCTTTTTCTCTCTTTTTCTGCCCCACGACTGCTCACACTCTTTCTCTCAAAAATAAATAAATAAACTTTAAAAATATATATAAAGAAATCACTTTAAAAGAAAAAAGAACCGTCTGTTTGCTACAGCCCTGGGAATCATAAGTGTAGCCCCACTGGCTACTGGGGACAGGTGATCTGTGGTTCTGTCCCCTGGGTGCAGCCACAAATGCTGAGGAGCCACGTGTGTACTAGAACCTTCCAAGGAGACACTGGCGACTAGGGTGTATGATCTGAGCATGCTGGAAGGCGAAAGGATGAGAGGCACCTACCAGCTTCCCAGTCCCCAGGGCAGATTTCAGCCAGCACCCTGATGCCTTCTAAATCAGAAGTGTGACCTTTGATACCAACTTTTAAAGTATGGAGATAGACCACTTTTGGGGAAAGACTGGGAGATGGGTAATTTTGCCTGCTTTCTCTGTGCTGAGTGGGGGGGATGGCCAGGGGCACACTTGCTTGCCCACTGACGATTCATTCTCCATTTGCAATAGTCTTATGAGTCTCATGGACACACCATCCCATTGGCTTTCAGAGCTGGTTGTGGTGGGGGCGGGTCCATCCCTCTGGTGGGAGTCCTGAGAGTTGGGTGCTGAATGTGAGATGCAAACCCTTTACTCTCCAGGGGGAAGCTAGGAGTTGGGGTTCCCACCTGATTGTATGGTGCTGTGTCAGGGGCAGAGTTTATGGTAAAAGTGTGTCTTAGCCTTTTGTCCACAATTAGACGTGGGTGTTTGTTCATATGTCTCATGTGTCAGAATCACTTAGCCAGTTTCCGGATCTCTCTCAGAGGGAATCGCTCCATGTGCAGCTGTAAATTTGGTGTGGCCGTGGGAGGAGGGGAGCCTAGGAGCCTCTTATGTCATCATCTTGGCTGACTCATGCCTGGTTTCTGTTCTTGATATGTCAGTTCATCGGTGTGGGGGAACGCCTCTCATTCCGCAGACCTCAGTTCTACCTCCCGTTCTGCGGATCTGGATTTCCATAAGTTTATTTTGAGTTTAGCAAAGCTCTTCCCAAAAACTCTTCTTAAATCCTTCTGGATAAAATGGTAAAATGTAGGCTGAAGGGGACCACTCCTGGGGAGATTCTTAGCTGATCGAATCGCTGTGTCCAACCAGGCACGGTAAATCACTTTCTCAGTGTGAAATTAACCATTTGATGAAATGCTACGGGGTTGTCATATTGGTCCTGTGCTCATCAGAATTATTTCAAATCAAGGACTCTGATGAAAATAGGGAAGAGATGTTTGTCCAGTTTGCTGGATTATAAAAGTTGTGACAACTAACTAACCGTAGAGATAAGGGTCAAGCTTCCATATTATTTGAAGTGCTTGGAATTGAAAGAAATAAGATACAGAAATAAGACAATTATAGAGGCATCTGGGTGACTCAGTCAGTTGAGCATCTGACTCTTGATTTCAGCTCAGGTCATGATCCCCGGGTCGTGGGACGGAGCCCTGCGTTGGGCTCTGTGCTGAGCATGTAGCCTGCTTAAGATTCTCTCTCTCTCTCGGGGCACCTGGGTGGCTCAGTCAGTTGAGCATCCGACTTTGGCTGAGGTCATGATCTCGCAGTTTGTGAGTTTGAGCCCCACGTCGGGCTCTGTGCTGACAGCTCAGAGCCTGAAGCCTGCTCCAGATTCTGTGTCTCCCTCTCTCTCTGCCCCTCCCCCACTCATGCTCTGTCTCTATCTCAAAAATAAATAAACGTTAAAAAAAATAAAAAATAAAAAAAATTAAAAGACTCTTTACAGACAAGGGCACCTGGGTGGCTCAGTCGGTTTAGCATCCAACTTTGATTCAGGTCATGATCTCGCGGTTCAAGGCTCGAGCCACAGATCAGGCTCTGTGCTGACAGCTTGGAGCCTGGAGCCTGCTTCGGATTCTGTGTCTCCCTCTCTCTGCCCCTAACCCGTTCATGCTCTGTCTCTCTCTGTCTCTCAAATATAAATTTTAAAAATGTTAAAAAAAAATATTCTCTCTCAGTCCCCCGTGCGGTCCCATTTCTACTCCAACAAGATGAAAGAAACGATCATGAACCAGGAGAAACTCGCCACACTGCAAACCCTAGTGCACATCAACGGGAAAGGAACTGCCGGCCGAAAGAAGAAGGCGGCTCACAGAACAGCTACAGCAGATGATAAAAAACTTCCGTCCTCCTTAAAGTTAGGGGTAAGCAGTATGTCCGGTGTGGAAGAAGTGAATATGTTCACAAACCCAGGAACAGGGATCCGCCTCCACAACCCTCCAGTTCAGGCGTCGCTGGCAGCAAACACGTCCACTACCACAGGCCACACCAAGGTCGGGCAGCGTTCAGAAATGCTCCCCAGCATCTTAAACCCACCCGGCGCAGACGGTCTGACTAGCTTAAGAAGACCGGCTGGAGCCCCGGCCACAGTCTGCGGATGGAGAGGCACCACGCTACCGGTGACGAGGATGACATGAAGTTCCAGATCTTGGGGAGAAGTTCGACGAAGCTTCCCAGAAGGAAGCAAACGGAATTGAGTCAACTTCTGAAGAAGAGAAAACTGGAAGAAGTTACTGGGAGCCGCCATTTTGGCTGCTTTGCCAAAACGGTGTTCATCGATCTGATACAATCTAGATCTCTAATATTTCGAAGCCCAAGCCCCTCAGACATCGCAAGCTCTTTTCGGTGTTTGCTTAGACACGATTCATCCTTTGCGGCTAATGAACCTGGAGACGCCTGGGAAGGAAGTTTGAAACAAGATTAGTAAAGTCCTTTGCCCAGTTGAAAAAATAAAAGGTTGTCTCTCTCTCTCCCTCTGTCCCCTCTCCCCTACCCGCACTCTGTCTCTTTAAATAAGTAAATATATAAAATTCTAAACACAGACGCGGGAAAGTATGATCTTCAATGGCTTTGTGAGACATAAATGAGTCATGTGTATAATTTTTAATTTTCTCGTAGTCACATTTAAAAAGATGAAGAGAAGCTGAGGAAATTAATCTTCGAAATATGTGTAACTCGATACATCCAAAACGTAATCACTTCAACACGTAATCAATATAAAATTTACCAGTGAGGTGTTTTTCCCTACTTTTGCATGAAGCCTTCAAAATCAGACGTGCGTTTGGCATTTATGGCATGTGTGAGGTTGGCGGAGCACTTTTCAAGCGTGCCCTTGCCGTGCGTGGCTCCGGCCACCATACTGGGCGGCACGAGTCTCAGTATCGGTAGATGTTAAGCTTGTGAGATGAAGGCGATCGGTCAGAAGTGTGACGTGAGTCACCGCGACAGATACGCAGGTCCTTCCTGGACGGCCCCGGAGGCGGGTGTATCAGCTATCTAGGGCCAAAATGACACGGCATGAGAAACCGCCCTGAAACCTCAGCGGCGGGCAACGCTGACGCTCCTTAGTGCTCACGAGTCCACAGTAAGCCGGGCGGCTCTACTGACTGAGCCAGACGGCCAAGGTGACGGGACCGACTGGTGCCCAGCCACGGCTGGCAGGTCTAGCACGGCCTCCGTGGGACACCCCGCGTCTTCTTTGCGTGTCCTCTCATCCTCGCCAAGCAGCCCCAGGCTGCGCTCGTGATAGGGGAAATTTCTGAGAGAATGGGCACTTCGTCCCTCCGCCACGTCCCCTGACCAGATCAGCCTCAGACCCACGCAGACCCATGAGCTGGGAAGACGCATCTGCCTCCTGACAGGTGGCCTGTGAAACCACGGTGCAAAGGACAGGCATGCTGGGCCGCCACGTGGAGCCACCGGGGCCCCTGGTCCACCTCAGCGAGGTTGGTGCCGACCACGCAAGCAGGCCGTCTCCTCCAGGCCCGGCACCGTGTCCTCGGCGCAGCTCGGCCTGACGGCTGAGCCTCTGGGACCCTGCCCTTTGTAAGGAGCCACAGGAACTGCACCTGGGTGGGCCCCAGAAGGGGGGGACGGCCTGACAGCTATCTTCAGGTTGGGGCGAGCCATCCTGGGCCAGAAGCAGCCCCGTTCTCAGTTCCCCTACTATTTTCTGAGGGTTTTGTCACAGCAGGAAGTGTGTTAGGTGAGGAGACTGGCCGAGCAAGGGACGTTCCCGCAGACACCGGTTCACTCACAGGAGAACTTTCTAACAAATGAGAGGACTCGCTCCTGTCAGAGAAAACACCTGCCACAGTGGTCAGACTCGACGTTCCCGGGGAGAGGTGGGGCCGTGGGAACTCCTTCCACAGGGGGTCTCGGAGCTGCTGCCCCGGGGCCTTCCAGCGCTGTCCTGTCCACACTGTGGCCTCACAGCTACGGCTGTTTGGTGCGTGGGGACACGTCCCAGCACGTGCCTACAGACCCAGCCGGACTTACAAAGTGCTCGCATCAGAGACACGATAGCCCATCTTCAAACCAGCCCCAAGTCACAAGGTGTCCAGGACACTGTTTTGTTATACCAAACGGCGAGAAAGTGAGGAACGGCCTGTAACTGAGGCTCACGTGGGACACCCAGCAGAGCTGGAAGTGAGAAACGGAGGCTGTGGGCGCTCATCCACACGGCGCTCATGGTTCCTGGCACCATCAAACCACAAACCCAGGCGCCCGTGAGCCTGAACCCATGGAGGAACCTTCCTTCTCGTGGGGCTGATTAAGTGCATTCCTTTACACAGCAAAATAATTTAACTTCCTCTAGGCAAAAACAGAGCAAATCGTTAGCAGCACCAGAGTTAGAATTCAGGACACCAGAGCTGGGGCTTTTTGGTTTTTTGTTTTGTTTTGTTTTTAGCCTTTGATTTTTTTTATTCCTCAAAAAAGCTTCATTTCTTTATTTTCCTTTCTGACTCTGCGTGTGCCTTCAACACTTTCGCAACGATTTTCTGCTCCTCGATAAGGAAAGCACACTTGATCCTGTCACAAACACACTTAGCACACATGGAACCACCATAGGCCCTGCGGGCGTGTCTTTTCATCTTAGACAACCTCATAAGAACTTTAGGTCTCACAGCACGAACTATTCGAAGTCGGCCTGGGCACACGCCACATGCAGCTTTTGGTGCTTTCCCAACCTTTTTGGTATAAAGGTAAACGATTCTATTACTCGGGGTTAGGGACAGCCCAGTTTTATTAGAGGCTAGATTGTAGGACTGCCTACGATGCTATGTCAAATGCTGGACCATTCTGAATGCCTACAGATGCCGACCCGGAAAAGGAAAAGCAAGAGCTGGGGTCTTTGTGTGAATTCACCACACTCAGTCGTCTGTTAAGGAAATTCATACACCTTCTGGGAATTCATGGTGGGGATTACTGTGGGAGACGCCGGGGTCACACCTAGCCTGGAAGCTGCTGGCTCAAAGCCGACAGCCTCCTGCCAGCCTCAGGAGAAACACTAAGAGGTTCCGGAAACGGGTCTTCCTGGTTCTCACAAGTCATGTAAGCGTAGGACAAGGAGGCCACGGTGGCAGGTGTTAACGAGAACTTCTGCAGCCAGCTCGATGAGAGCTGTTGACTCAGTTTACCAAACTGTAAGGCTCTGGGAAGAAGGTGCAAGAATCTGCATGACAGACAGTGGCACCCCTAAGAGCAAAGAAACACGTTTCTCTTTGGGGTTCAGCATTACCAAAACTTCTCTGACGATCATGGTGGTCTTGGCTGAAGTCCACTGGCCCAAAGAAGGTCCAGAGGCCTGGAGGAAGCACGCCGTGAACAAGGGGGCCCAACGGGTGACCGGGACTCAAAGCTCTGGCTGAGCTGAGCACACTGGGAATAACGCTGAGTTTGTGCAAGCACGGAATGCATCCTTGACTCAGTGGGGGCGTCAGCTCCCTTGGGGGGCCCCCCCTGGCCGGCACCATGTTCTAGACGAACCACGGCAAGGGACCACTCGTCTTCCTACCACCACGGGACAGAAGCAATGTCAACAGAAGATGTGTCCCCATGCATTCAGGCTGGGGGATGGGTCGGCGTCTTCACCTCTCTCTCAGGGGTGCCTGCAAAGCAGGACAAGCCCCTCGAGGACACCCTCCCAGGATTCCTGGGGGAAGGGGGACAGCCAGGTGTGAGCAGGGCTGCAGAGACAGAAGCAGTGACAGGTGCTGGGTTTTCTGCTCACACAGCCGGAAGAGCGATCTGGAAATACTCTCGGCATTCGGAGCCGTGACCGGCGGCGGGCTGCTGAACGTTTACCCGCTGGCTTTTCAGGAGATAAAAAGGCCCAACCGATGGCACTTTGCCGCTCCTGCAGTGTGACTCGCCGGCGTCGGCCAAGGTCCAGCAGCCCCACGATACCGCCGAATCGTGGTGAGACACGGCCCGGAGGTCTCAGGACAGCAGGCCCGGGAGTGCATTCCATGTGGTTCCACGGACAGCGGCTTCTAGGAGAGGTCGCTGGTACAACAGTGACGGCACACAGGACAGGGGAGGCTTACGGCGGGGGGGAGGGGCAGGGACTGAGAGGAGGGGCTGCAGGGAACTTGGGGGGGGGGAGGTTTCTATCTGGACCGTGGTTGCAGTTACTCTGGTATGGATTTGTCAAAACTCACTGGAAGAACTTTGAAAATGAGCACATTTTGTTGTGTGTGAATGTCATCTCCATAAAGGTGACTTTTCAAACACGGGCCACGCTCCCAAGCCGGCGAAGACAGCCCCAGGTCGATTTCTAGAACCGGGCACCGGCTGCGGAGAGGCTGAGCTATGGCCACCTCTGCACGCGGCTTGGTTCCCGCAGCCGGCAGGCCCCCACCTGTCGCTCCCCGCCCGCGGCCGTTTCTAGATTCCACTGGACCGAGGGGGAAGAGCAGGTGCCCAGTCCTGCTCTGGGTCCCTCGCCGTCTCTGCCCCAGACATCAGGGTGCGCGGGGCTCCGGCCTTATGGCTCCGTCCAGGCCAACGTGCTAAACAGTCTGTGCCCCAAGACCCCACATGCGTGTCCCGCGGAGGTCTTAACAAAGCACCACACACCCGGTGGCTTCAAAACAAATGTATTCTCTCGCACGCTGGGAGGCCAGAAGCCCCGAATCAGGGCTGGTTCCTTCCGAGACCCCAGCAGATGGACAGCCAGGCCTGCCTCCCGGCTCCCAGGGGCCGCCTTCGGGGCCGTGTCCGGGGCTCGGTCTCTGCCTCCCTCCCCGCACGTCCGTCTGGGTGTCTCTGCGCCCCACCTCTGATAAGGACACGGTCTGAGGCTGGGCTGGGCTCCCCCTCTCAAGACAAGATGGTTCCGTCCTGAGACCGAGACTCCCTCCGTCTGCAGAGACTCTCTTTCCAAATCAGGTCACATTCTGTGGCTCCAGGTGGCCGTGAATCTGGGGGAGCCACTATTCCGCCACCCGCACCCCACATTGTACCCCAGGACAGTCCTCTCTGGAACTCAGATGTCAGGCTGCCCCCACAGAGGCAGGTCGCCCCTCTCCTGCCCCTCGACTCCGCCTCCCCGGACCCCCGGCTCCGCCCACACGGCCCGCCCACCCCTCAGGCCACGCCCACCAGACCCAGGAGCCAATCGCCGCGCTCTCCCTTCCGGTCCGGTCCTTGCTTCCGCTCCGTCCCAAATCCAGCAGCCTCCCCTGCTCTCCTCTCTCCCACCCCACCCCTGCCTCTGAGGCCCCTTCTCCGCCCTACGGCCAAAGTGGGACTTTTACATTTATTGGGATCGTGTCTGTACTCCATTCAGAATTCTCCAGGGGCACCCCGAGGGCATGAGAAGAAAACCCCCCAGGGCACGTGCAGGCCGTGCCCTCCCCCTGCACCTCCCGCCACCTCCCTGCGCTCTCCCACACGCCTCTGGGGTGGACACCGGTCCCCCTGACCCCAGCAACCAGGCCTTTCCTGGAGCCGGCCGGGCACATTCCTTCACGGCCTTTGTCCTATGTCGTCCTGTGTCCTATGTCGCTACCAGGAATGCCTCCCCCAGACAGGCCCCCAGGGCTTCAGGCGACCACGCAAATGCCCACGCTTCGCTGACCACCGATGTCCCGCAGCTCCCCGGCTCCAGCCCCCTTCCTGCCCTCCCCATCCTCCCCTGCCTCGCTCTTGTGCCTGCTCCCGCCCACCAGCCTGCAAGCTCGGCAGAGACGGAGCCCTGGAGGCCTGAGCAGGGCGGGCGCTCCAGACACGCCTGCCGAGCGAATGAGGGTACAGAGTGGTGACGGCCCGGAAAGCTCATTGAAGAGCGCGGCTCTCAGAAAGCTTATCTCCTTGTATCTCATCTCTCTGACCACCTTCAGATCTGATCTCTGCTATCGGCCTCGCGCTGATGCACGGATGGGGGACACCGCCACAATCTGGGGCAGGCCGATTTTGTGATTTGTCATCTCAAAACGGGAAGAGGTTTTGAGCTGAAAGAAAAAAGGTAGGCAGCCCTTCTTTGGGACATTTCCACGAACCCCAGCGGGGCCGGGCAACTTCCTTTCCGACTTCTCCTTGCTCGGGACCCCGCTGCGTGCTCACCACTCGGCCGGAGACCACAGAGATGCTACGGACATCTGTTAAATCGACAGCCTCCGTTTGCCAGAACCCACAGAGACGCTTCTGGCCGTCGGAAAAAATACATTTCAGGGAAATGAAAGGACTCTCACACTTCGGATTTCCTTCTAAAGTTGAAATTCCCTCCCAGTGAAAATACAAAGGGTACAGGCCCAGGACACGGAGGTTAACAGCACGTGGGGCGCTGGAGACGTGACTGCGGTGGGCAGGTCACGGGAGAGAGACACGGGGTTGCAACCAGAACAGGATGGGACAGAAAGTAACAGACCTTGGGGTCCCACTGGTGGTGAATCTTGACCGCTGGCAGACGGGGGAGGGATTGTGTGAGCCGCTTCATCTCCGGGCCCGCCGTTTCCTTGCGTGTGAGGTAGGGGTGTAGGCCTCACAGGGGTGCAGGGGTGCGTCCGACGGGCCATGGAATTACAGGGAGCGAGAACAGCCGGTTATGCCTACGTCATCCGAGGGGCACGGCAGGGATCTCGTTTTACGAGGACCCCACTTGTCGACGCCGGGAAGGCCACCCACCCACCCACCCACGGCTCCAGGCCACCGCCGCGGGCTTTTGGGAACCAACCCTTCAGAAAGCTGGTAGGAAAATTACTCATTTGGGTATAATGTTGGCAGAAAGACTGTGTCAGTCAGCCCTTTACATACGAGAACCCCGCGCGGAGGAAGTGGGTATGGAGGGGCAAGAAAAGAAGGGAGCGAAGCAGCCACAGACGGCGGGCGGCCGCGCCTCTTCCTGCCACCTGGGGGACGCGCCCACCAGCGA
Organism: Paradoxurus hermaphroditus; assembly: GCA_004024585.1. NCBI lineage: Eukaryota > Metazoa > Chordata > Mammalia > Carnivora > Viverridae > Paradoxurus > Paradoxurus hermaphroditus. The sequence continues at coordinate 27,151 of PITB01012369.1, read as the reverse complement.
AGGGGTCACCAGGGTTTCTAGGCTGGGGGTCTTCGCCGGGCCTGAAACCTCCCCCCACCCTGAGTGGAAGAGAGGAATCCTCTCTGCTGTCCCATGGAGGGGAGACACGAGTCCGGGAAGGAGCCACCCACTGTGGTTTCAGGGCGGCGCCGTCCTGCCCACACGCACCCCCCGGGAGCCTGGCCCGCACCGAGGCTTCGAGTTAGAATTCCCCTCCCCTCCCCCCACCGTCCATCTTCTGCCCGCTGTTGTCGGCGATGCGGCCCAACGCTGAGGGCTCCCTCGCCTCCCGTCTCCACCTCCAGACCACGCCACGGAGCGCTCGGCAACGTCGGCCACCCGACCCCGGCCACACGAATACGACACACGCGCGGCCCCAGGCCGGCACGGGTCCCCGAGGAGACGCTGCTCATCTGTGGCCTCTGCGTGGACGAAAGGAGGCCGTGCGAGCTCGCCGTGGCCCAGCGGCTCCTGCTGTGAACCACGCAGAGGCCCGCATGGCGCCTGGTGTGGCGGGCCGCCCGTGGCCCAGTGTCTGTGGCCCCCTGGTTCCTGGAGTGCGAGCCCCACTTCAGGATTTGTCAGGAACAGCTACTTCTTCCCGGGGGACCCTTTTCTCCACACCAACCCCCCACAAGAATACAGCTTCTTCTTCATTAATATTTATTTTGAGAGAGAGAGAGCGTGGGTGAGCTGGGAGAGGGGCAGAGAGAGAGGGAGAGAGAGAATCCCAAGCAGGCTCCGTGAGTTCAGCACAGAGCCTGAGGCGGGGCTTGAACTCATGAACCCTGAGATCTTACCTGAGCTGAAATCAAGAGTCAGCGTCTGAACCGACGGAGCCACCAGGCGCCCCAGGGACACAGCTTCTCGTTAAAAGGAGGGGTGTCTCCCTGGGGTTCATTCTGGCTTCAGTCTCGGGCAGCGGGAGGGGTGCATGGCTGCCGGCCGGCCCTGGGTCAGCCCGGAGGGCCTGCCCGGAGGAAGGCCGCGGCGCCGCTGGCGGACACGTGTCCGCAGGTGGCCCCCGAAGCGGGAGGCGCCACCTGAGACAGGCTCGGGCGTCACACTTCCCAGGCACCGCGCCCAGGAAGCTCAGCTTTTTCACGAACTCCCAAGAGGTTCTGATATTAGCTGGATTTGAGAACGGCTAAACTAAATGACAAAAAGGCTTTCTTCTCTCCAATCTGGGTCTCACGTTGACTCTGCACTGCTTACCCTTCTTCATGTGTGACGGCGTTCATCGACACTAACGACCGGCCTGAAGTTACTACTTTCCGCCTAAACACGATCCGCAAATCTAGAGACATTACTGGACCTCAGCACCTCACCCCTGCCACGTGGCCCTGCCACCTTCTCCCTCCCGTCCTCAAGGCCACGATTTCCAGGTGTTCTGCTTCTCCACGTTATAAACCCTGTGCTATTTGTGCTGGAGTCAACCGTCCCTTAAAAATGGTCACAAGAGGGGCGCCTGGTGGCTCAGTCGGGTAAGCGTCTGACTCCTGGTTTCCGCTCAGGTCATGATCTCACGGTTAGTGACTTTGAGCCCCACATTGGGCTCTGTGCTAACAGTGTGGAGCCTGCTTGGGATTCTCTCTCTCTCTCTCTCTGCCTCTCCTATAAGTTATCTCTCAAAATAAATAAACTAAAAAAAAATCATAAGAGGGGTGCCTGGGTGTCTTAGTCGGTTAAGCGCCCAACTCTCGATTTCAGCTCATGGTTCGTGGGATCGAGCCCCGAGTCGGGCTCTGCACTGCCATCACGAGCCTGCTTGGGGTTCTCTCTCTCCCTCTCTCTCTGATCCTCCCCCAGCTCTCTCTTTCTCAAAATAAATAAATAAACATTAAAAAAAATTAATGCATCAAACTATAAAATTCATTCTGTCTTTTAAAAAGAAAAAAAATAATTATAAGAAAAATATTTTTAATATCTACTTTATTTTTGCTATTTCTGGTGCTTTCTAGGTCTTTGTGTAGATCCAAATTTTCTTCTGATACAATTTGCCTACGGCTCGGAGAACTTCCTTCATTTCTCGTTGCACAGGCCTGTTTGGCAATGCGTTATCTCAGTGTTGTCGGAAAAAGTTTTTATTTTTTGCCTTCAATGTGAAAAATGTTTTGACTGGAAATAGAATTCTGGGTTAATGGACTTATTTTTCCTTTCGATACTTTAAAGCTATCACCCGTTATCCTCCGACTTGCATGATATCTGACGAGACGGCTGTTGTAACTGCCTTTTTTCTTGCATATCCCATTGTTTTCCTCCTCCAGATGGCGTCCTTTTTTTTTTTTAACTTTTTAAAAAGTTCTATTAAGTCCAGTTTTTTGTCATCTTTATTTACTTTGTTTTTTGAGAGAGAGAGAGAGCACGAGCAGGGTTGGGTGGGGTACCGAGATAGAGAATCTCAAGCAGGCTCCAGGCTGAGCATGGAGACCGACACGAGGCTTGATCCCACAACCCTGGGATCATGACCTGAGCTGAAATCAGGAACTGGATGCTCGGGGCACCTGGGCGGCTCTGTCAGTTGCGCGTCCAACTCTTGATTTCAGCTCAGGTCACGCTTTCACGCTTCCCGAGCGTGAGCCCCGCAACAGTCAGCACAGAACCTGCTTGGGATTCTCTCTCCCTCTCTCTGCCCCTCCTCCTCTGACCTCTCTCTCTCTCTCTCTCTCTGAAGATAAATAAATAAATATTTAAAAAAAAAGGAGTCGTCTTATGCTCAACTGACTGAGCAACCAGGCACCCCAAATCCAATCAATTCTTTTCAGTGAGCTCCACACCAAATGTGGGGCTCGAACTCACCACCTGAGACCAAGAGTTGCACAATCTACTGACTGAACCACGGGTGCCCCTCCCCTCTGGATACGATCTATATTTTCTCCCTGCTTCGAGTGAACAGTTCTATCGCGGTACGTGTAGGCGAGTTTTTATTTTATCTGGGGTTTTTTGTTAGGTTGGTTTTGGTTTTTTGGTTTTTTCATCCTATTTTGTTTTGTTTTGCTTTTGTATCTATACTGCTGAGGTTCTCTGAACTTGCTGGCCCTGAGGTTTGTTGTCTTGCATTATTTTTGGAAAATTCTCAGCCATGATTTTTTTTAATATTTCTTATGCTGTATTCTTTCTCTTTTATTCTGGACTTCAGTTACATATCTGTGAGATCATTTTACATCGTCCCGTGGCTCTTAGATACCTCGTTTGCGGTTGTCACTCTTTTATTCTTTTTGTGTACGATTTTGCTAGTCTCCGTTGGTCTATCTTCAAGTTCGTCAATCTTTCTCCAGCTGAGAGTAGTCTATTGATACTCCTGCTGAAGGAATTCCCTGTGTCTTACGTCGGTTTCTGTCTGCGGCGTTCCTGTTTGTCGCTTTCTTACTGTTTCTACCTCTGTCGACATTCTCCATCTGTTGGTTGGACGCTATCTGCCTCTTCCTCCAGATTTGCACTCATCACGGTTACGGTAAAATCCCTGCGTTAGAGCACAGACACCCGGTCATCTCCAGTCCTGGGTCTGGGGCTTGCTTTATCTGTTGGCAGTTAGTTGTTTTTATTTTTGTTTTGTTTTAGCTTTTAAAACTTTTTTTTGACATTTATTCATTTTCGAGAGACAAAGAGAGGCAGAGCATGAGTGGGGGAGGGGCAGAGAGCGAGGGAGACCCAGAATCCGAAGCAGGCTCCAGGCTCCGAGCTGTCAGCACAGAGCCCGATGGAGGGCTCGAACTCATGGACCACGAGATCATGACCTGAGCTGAAGTTAGATGCTCAAGCGACTGAGCCACCCGGGCGTCCCTAACTTAGCTTTTTAAAGTGTCAGTTTTTGATCGACTTCTGAAAGCCATGCATAAGTGTAGAGACTGAGGAAGTGGTTTGTAGGCTGATAAAAATAATTTTGTGTGTGGTGTGGGGGCAAGATGGTTGTTGATCAAGTTAGATGTTGAACTGGATTTGAGTTTCGCTTTGTTTTAAATCATTACCTTCAGAGCACCAGCTTCGAGACCCTGCCGGGACGGGCCGATTGCGTACAGGGAGGTGCCGAAGGGTCTCCCGGGTTCCTGCCCGACTCAGCCTTGCCTGTGAGCCGGTGCCCCTCGGGGAGCCACCTTCCTGCTCCGGCCCCTCCTCAGAAATAGACGGCTCTAGGGGCATCTGGTGGCTCAGTCGGTTGAGCATTCAACTTCGGCTCAGGTCATGATCTCGTGGTCCATGAGTTCGAGTCCCACATTGGGCTCTGTGCTGCCAGCTCAGTGCCTGGAGCCTTTTTCGGATTCTGTGTCTCCCTCTCTCTCTGTCCCTTCCCTGCTTTCTCATTCTCTCTTTCTCTCTCTCTCAAAAATAAATAAACATTCAAAAAATTTAAAAAAAAAAAAAAAAGAAGAAGAAGAAAGAAATGGACGCCTCTTGCCTGTTAGTCGTGCCCAGCTCCCAGCGGGGGAAGGCGGGGTTCCTGGTGCTCGGTCTTAGGCGAACGGTGCGTGTCTGGGCCCTGGGGCTGGAACCGGTGAGCATTCCGGCTCCTCCTTCCCGTGGAAGCCATTCTCCACTTTATACCTGTGCTCGGTCTCGGGAGGGACGATGTTTCCTGTCACTTTCCCTGCGGCTCTCTGTCTCTGTGTCCGTCCTGGGACGGGAGGCTTCTGCTCTCCTGGTAGAACTCGGAGTTTGTGTCCATTTCGCAAGAGCCGCTGATGACCTCACGCAAGCCGGAGCCACAGAAGGCGCTCTTTCGAGGCCTCTGCCCCGTGGCCAGCTGTAGGAGGGAGCCTGCGAGCGAGCGCAGCTTGCCTGGGGCCCGGCCTGCTGCTGTTTGAGCCTGACCTGCTGGCCCCGTTTGGTCTTTAAGGAGTCTGTAAAACTGGCTGCTTTGCTCCTAGCTGTGGTTCGGCAGCCGCCTTGTTCTCCTTTCTCTGCCGAGGTGGGCCCGGCTCGAGTGTCCGTCTCCCCTAGAGAGGTCCTCCTTTCTCTGGGGTTCAGCTCGGGCGGTCGTCCTGCACACGATGCTCCCTGAAGGTCTCGGGAAAAGCTGGGACTCGGCAGGTGACCTGGAGCTTTCTTGTGGCTACAAACGGGGTGATCGTCCCCTGGGCCTTCCGACACGGTCACGGGCAGCAGACGGCCAGCGGCTGGCGAAAAGCAGACACGTGTGTGAATCTGGAGGCCGTGACCAATACGCTCTTCCCCTTCACAGAAGAAGCTCGAGTTTTAAGAACGAGTCCCCTCTCCTCACCCCGGGGGCTGGGCGAGAGCTGGAAGAGCCTTAACCGGGCTGAGGCGGTGGCGCGCCAGGGTCAAAGCTGAGCGAGCAGCCGCCCGGCGAGGGCCGGCCGGGCCATGTCCCAGGCGGGCTGTCGCTCAGGGGCAGAGCCGGCACCGTGAGGAAGGGCCCTGGGGTTGCAAGTCGAGGAAGCACGCTTCCAGAGCAGGCCATGAGCGTGAACAGAAGGGCGGCGTCCCAGGAACCGGCCCGCGGACGGCCGGGCGCCGCCTTCCCAGGGCCGCCTCGGCGCCGCTCCCCTCCGTGGGGTGCTCCGGGGGCCGGATGGCCAACTGAGAAGAGCCGCGTGGCCGGGGGCGGAAGGGGTGGAATGCTCCAAGGCTGTCTCCGGCTCCCCTGCTGCGGGCTGGCTCCCGTTCACCTGTTCCCCGAGGAACTCCGGTTGTGGCCGGAGAGAGGAGAAGGCCGTGTCTCCTCTTTCCAGAAGTTTCGAGTTCAGGGGCCACGAAGCAGTCTTCAATGACCGGCTGTGCGACCGTCCGGTTTTAAAGAAGACCTCAGAAAAGCGTCTGTTCAGGAAGGAATGTGAGTTGTTCCGCGGGCTGGGCGCTTCCCAAACTTTAACGGGCACACGAATCCCCTGACCCGTGGTGACTTTGCGGATTCCGGGAGCCGGGCCCTGGGCTGGGGCCCGGAAGTCTGCCTTTGCCCCAAGCTCCGGGCCCTAGGACGCTGATACAGAGCAGGGGCCACACTTCGGGCGGCAAGGTTCTAGAACACACGCACACCAAGAGCCGGATCCAGGATGCGCCGAGCGCTTCTGGGGACCCCAGCGGTCACAGCCGCGTCACTGCTGACACCCGTTGTGAGAAGCGGTGGCATAATCGGAGATTCCACACGCTGAATGACAGGTGGCCTTGCCTCCACAGCCCGAACCTGAGATTTTGGAAAGGGCCCCGCCAGGACCCCAGCGCGTCCCCCAGGTCTCCAAGGCAGGGGGACACCGGGCGGCACCCAGGCCAGCTCCATTCAGCAGGGCTGTGAGCAGACACGAGCGTTTATCAGGCGCCAACTCTGAGCCAGACGCTAAGCGAAGCATTTTTAGGCACGTTGTTCATTATTTACTTCTCCAAACGAGCGCACCCTAGATGAACGAGTATGGAACCACCAGCCTGGAAATCCGACAAGGCTCAGTTCGTCTTACGTGCCGATTTCTAACGTGCCGACCCCCGGGATGGACCCCGCGGGCAGCAGCACACGCCTGCTTGCTCTCCCCCGGGTGCTTTCGCTGCGTGTGCTGCTCTGTATCGGGACAGGTTGCGGTGGACACAGCTTCGCTACAGCCGACCCGGTCCTGGTGACATCCTCCCAAGTCGCCACTTGTTTGGAAATGTACACACTGGGATACAGGAGCCGTCGAAAGAAAGATCCGAAGAAAGACTCATTCCCCGACGCAATGTAGGACTGATGGGGTCTTATTTTTTTTAATGTATGTTTATTTTTGAGAGAGAGACAGAGCGCAAGCAGGAGAGAAGGGCAGAGAGAGAGGGAGACACAGAATCCGAAGCAGCTCTAGGCTCTGAGCTGTCAGCACAGAGCCCGACACGGGGCTCGAACCCACAGACTGTGAGATCATGACCTGAGCCAACGTCACACGCTCAACCGACTGAGCCCCCCAGGCGCCCTCAAGACGTCTTATTAATAACAGGTCTATTGGCATGAAAGTCATCACAAAAAAAATGTTTTTGCTGATGCCCTAAGTGGAAAAACGGGCCAGGTGAATCTGTCGTGTCTTCCTTAAAGGTTTTCTTATCAGCTTTGCAACCACGAAAATCATGAATTAAACACCGAATGCTATTAGGAGCGATTATATTCTGAAGTTCGTTCACAGATAAGGTCACTTCTTCGGGCTCCAAGTCTAGCTCTGTATCTCATCATTGGTTCCTAGAAAAAGCTGTTCCTGGAAGCCACTTTGAATCCAATTACAAGCTGATGAGTCTTTTTTATTTTTCTAATTTCTTCTGGGAAAAAGCACCATCTCTCCTGACATCCGTGCAGCGCGGGCTTCCCCAGGGCGCCAGCGCCATCGTAGGGTAAGTAGAGTTGGCGGGTTCGAGGGCCTCGCGTTGCCGTGAAGTCTGAGTGCTGATGACTGACCTTCACCAGCCGTCCAGCTCTCTGCCTTCGGAGCGTAGACGCAGTGGACTGCGCTCGTCCACGCATCACCCCCCAGCGTGAGCAGTTGCCCCACGACTTGCTTTGGCGAATACAATGGGTCCAGAGGAAACAGGCTGCCTTCTGGGCGAGGCCTGTAAGTTCGGTGTGACTGTGGCCCATTCTCTCTCCATTCTGGAGTGCTCCAAATGCTGGGGCCCCGTCAGCCTGCCTCAGACGGAGGCCGTGGGGGGCGCACCTGGGGTGGACGCACGGCATGGGTAAGAAGTGGGGCTAGTTGTTACCACGGCAGAATCCTGCCTACCCTGACTTACATGGCTAGTTTATTTATCTTAAGGGACAGGTTTGGAAAATTCCAAAGGCAGAGATTTCCCTAAAGAGAAATGACCTTGAAATTGTTTTCAAACTCTTAGAACATTTCCTCAAGAAGTGGGTTTCAATGACTCTAAAGCCATATAAGCGCTGGGGTCACTTCAGCTCTTTCTTGCCTTTGCTAAGAGAAGGGCCTCTACTTCCCAAGGCGGAATCACCAGGATGGCATTCGTCACCTCGCTAACACGCGTGTGGACCTCCTGCGTGCTGAGCACTCTCCACGGATTATCTACCATCTGGCCCCACACCTAGGAGGAAACGCCCCGGATCGGGAAGGAGGAAGTGAGAGCAGAGGGGAAACGTGCCCGGGATCGCGGAGCCAGGAAGCCAGGAGACGAAGAGGAGAGCCCAGGTCCACCTCACGCACCTAACGAGCAGCGTACGTGCGACAGGCTGGGCTACCTCCCCCCGCGTCCCGTGTCCAGAAGACCCGGCATCTGGAGACGCTGGCTTCGTGCTGGTGGCGGCACAGATCGCCATCACTATCCGCACACGCTGCTCGGGAACCGTAGGCCTTAGCCAGAGCTGGTTCCTCTAAAAACCCAAGACACGTGGGAAGCCACGGAGTGAGGAGGGCACTGAGCTAATCCTGAGAGCCTGCTGCATCCTGGGATGTCGCTTTTCTGTCTAATAGGCACAAACTCTATGCACAGCAGGTGCAAACTCCATCTATAGATGCAGAGACCGAGGCTGGTATGAGGTTAAGTAACCGGGCCCCGGTATGTCTAGTGTGCATCAAAACCAGATGTCAGTTCGAAATCTGCCCCTTGCGTAGCTCCCGCTCTTTCCCCCAGGACACGGGGAGGGGTCCCAGGAGGGGCAGGTCGTTCTGGAGGTCACTAGACGCTCGTGCGCCCAGACAGCTGCTGCTGGCGGAATGAAGCCACGGGCCCCTGAAGAAGTGCTGAAGGAGGGCCGCCTGCCGACCGCCCCGTGGGCCAGGCCCAGACGGCAGCGAGGCTGCCCCGTTCCCCTCCCGGATCTGCCCCAAACCACCCGAGGGCCCAAGTCCTTTGAAGGAGAAGTCAAATGTCAACTGATTTTTTGATCAATGGGTGAAGTTCCATTTTAGAGAGGAAAGACAATGATCCCAACACCAGTTTTCCCACCAAATCCATCCGCTCCTTCTGTCTGGAACACGGTCCCTCAGCTGGAGAATACATTTTCCAAAATTAGAGAATCGACTTGATTTCTACAATAGTTACTTGTAATTTTATTAATTGATTTAACATAATTAAGGCCCAAGGAACTATTACTGTAGTTTAGACAAAAACTATCCAAAATTTTAAGTTAAGAAGTCTATTAACTAGGATTTATAAAATACGTGTCTTGATTATTCCACTCTGAAAGAGTTAACGGAAGAAAGTGCTTTAGGTAGGGGCGCCTGGGGGGCTCAGTCGGTTAAACCTCCGACTTCAGCTCAGGTCATGATCTCAGGGTTCATGAGTTCGAGCCCCACGTCGCGCTCTGTACTGACAGCTCAGAGCCTGGAGCCTGCTTCAGATTCTGTGTGTGTCTCTCTCTCTGCTTCTCCCCCTCATGCTCTCTCAAAAATAAACATTAAAAAAAATTTTTTAAGTGCTCTGGGTAAATGCCCCGTGATGGAGGGTGGGGAAACAGGCCCTAATTTTGAGTCACCGACTTTCCCCTTCTCTTCTGGAACTGCCTCAGACAAAAGGAAAAAGTGGCGGCCTCGCCATCCTGGACAAAGTCCAACCGAGGCTGACCAAATCGCCCTGAGGCACGCTTCAGCGCACCGAGAGACCGAGTCCCACCAGATGGTCCTGCTGTCCCACTGTCCCTGTGAGATGCAACATTCATCCATGTCCAATGTCATCTGGCTCCAGCCCTGTGTCAAAAGTGGGACCATTTCACCATCTCAATAGCCCAACCAAACCACTGCACACTCACCCAGCTCCTGGAGTGGCTCACGTGGCTTCAGAGGTGGCCTGCCCACAGCTGAAGTCTGGACACCAGCCAGGTGACTTCCTCAGAAAGGGGAGGCTTTTTGACCCCTTCGTACAAGTCCCACTGTGCAGTAACGGTGGAGCAGCGTTGCTATCCAAATATAATTCTCCTCTCTCTTTGGGCAAATGTTCAGTCGGGACATTAAATATCCTTCTTGCTGTGCTAGAAAGAGTGGAGGGAGGAGGGGGAGGGAAGGCAGAGGAGAAAGAAGGAAGATTCCTCTCTTTTCTCTACTAGAAAGGGACAAGTCAGAATATTTCCGGAAACAGAAATTTGACGGGAATTTCATAAACACCCTCGTCTCATGTATACACAGCACACAGGATGTGTCATTTGTCTTCAACAAATAAGCACATAGAAATAGGAGTTTCTTAGTTCCATTTTCTTTTCTAAAATTAAAAAAAAAATTATGTAATGAAAGCAGAGAATCCTCCAAGAATCTCACATTTAAGAAATACAGAGTTTGGGGGCACCTGGGTGCCTTGGTCCGTTGAATATTCAATTTCAGCTCAGGTCATGATCTCGCAGTTCCTGGGTTAGAAGCCCACACTGGGCTTTGCGCTGACAATGCAGAGTCTGCCTGGGATTCTCTCCCTCTCCCTCTCTCTCTGTCTTGCCCCCACCTCTCTCTCACTCTCTCAGAAATAAACATTAAAAAACATTTAAGAAATACAGAGTTTGATATGAGATACGCTGTCTCGATTTAATATACATGAACTGATGGAATAGGCACAATTATCCCCACTTTTGAGATGATCAAACTGAGAGGTTAGATAACCGAGTCAGAGTTCAAGCAGAGAAGTGTTCAATCATACTCAGTCTGTAAGTCCATTTTCTCCACATCTGGTACTGAAGTTTGAAATCACAGGACAGATAAAAAGGAAAACGGATTTAAAAAAAAAAAAAAAAAAAGGGAAAGATCAAGGACAGTTGGACCCGAAGTCATAAGCTGGAACCTCATGAGGACAGACTGAAAACTGGGTCAGCTCTTCTGCCTCTGACCGTGGTGACAAGAGCACCCTGCAGAGGCCAGGTCACAGAGCTCGACATACACTTGGATGAGGCACCAGAGAAGGCGGAGGGGGTCAGGTGCATAAAATCCCAAATCCAAGGATTTTATACATAAAAAATCAGGTAGTCTCAGATAGGGACAGTTTTGTATCTTCTTTCAAATCTGTGTACTTTCTATTTCTTTGTCTTGCTTTATTGCATTGGCTATCACTTCCAGTACAATAGTAAACAGGAGTGATGGGTGTGGACAGCCTTCGTCTTGTTCCCCATCTCGGAAGGCAAGCATTCCCTCCTTCACCATCATGTGAGCTGTGGGGTTTTGGTAGATGTCTTCTATCAGATTGAGAAAGTTCCCTTCTAGTCTTGGTTTGCTGAGAATTTTTTTATCATGAACGGATGCCGATTTTATCAACCGACTTTTCTGTATCAGTTGACTAGATCATGTGGTGATTTTAGAATATCATCACTTTGGTTTACGTAGATCATTCTTCAGATATTGAGCCACAATAGCATTTCCCTTATAAACCTAATTTAGTCATCGTGTATTTTTAATTTTATCTATTGCTGAATTCGATTTGCTCATCTTTTGTTATATATTTTTGTACCTACATTTATGAGGGACATTTGTGTGTTGTTTTCTTGCATTTCTTGTTGTCTTTGTCTGGTTTTGGTCTCCAGGGTAATTCTGGCCTCACAAAATCTGTTTGCACGTATTCCTTCTTTGATTTTGACAAGACTTTGTGAAGGATTGATATTATTTCTTCTTGGGAGCATTTACTAGCAAAACCGTCTGGACCTAGAGCTTCCTGTTACAAAAGGTTTTTAGCTCCAAATTTATTTTCTCTAACAGACTTAGAGTCATTCGGGTCACATATTCCTTCTTGAGTGAATTTTGGCGTTTGTGTCTATTCAGGAATTTGTCCATTTATCTAAGTTGCCAATTTTATGTGTATAGTGTTGTTAATAATATTCTTTTACTATCCTTTTAACGTAAGGTCTATAGTGACATCTTATATTTTATTCATTATATTAGCAATTTGTGTCTTCTTTTTATTGCTAGAGTTTAATAAATTTTATTGATATTTTCAAAGAACAAACTTTTGGTTTCATTGTATTTTTCTGTGTTCAATTTCATTGACTTTGACTTTCATCATGTTTTCATTTATTTTCCCTCCTTTCTATAGTCTCTTAAGGTAGAAGTTTGGATTACTGATTTGAGCCCTTTCTTTTTTAATATAAGCTCTGAAGGCTACAAGTTTCCTTTCACACCCTGCTTTTATGGCTGCTTTCTAAGCACCCATATGTTTTGAAAGATTGTATTTTCATTTTCATTCAGCTCAAAATATTTTAGAACATCTTTTGAAATTCCCTGTTTACTCATGGACTATAGGAATGTACTGTTTAAATTCCAAGAGGTTAGAGTTCCTCGTGAAACCTCAAGAACACTATCTTGCGATGTAATTTTCTTTTATTAAGTTCTAACTTAGTATCTTTATGGTCAGAAACGTATTCATAGCAGTTCAGTTCTATTTAATTCATTAAGAGTTTTTTAATCACCTAAGATATGGTTTATTTATGTGACTGTTCTTTGTGCACTCGAAAAGAATGTTTATTCTGCTGTCCTGGGCGGGATGTTTTACGAATGTCAATTCGATCCAGTTGAATGATGATGATGTCTGGTTCTTCTATACCCTAACTGGTTTTTCTGTCTGTTAAGTCTATCAGTGAGTGAGACAGGAATGTTGAAATTTCCAACTATTATTGTAGATTTGTCTTTTGTTTCAGGTGTGATTTTTTTTCAGTTTTTTTTTGTATGTTTTGAGATTTTTATTTCTTTTATTTTTTAAAGTAATCTCTAAATCCAGCATGGGGCTCAAACTCACAACCCTGAGATCAAGAGTCCATGATCCACCGACTGAGGCCACCAGGAGCTCCTGTTTTGTATGTTTTGAAGCTCTGTTGTTAGTGTCTTCTTGGTGAACTGACACTGTGTCATGTCCATCTTTGTCTCTGGTAATGATCTCTGCTACATGGTCTATTTTGTCTGTTACTAAAAGAGCCACGCCAGCTTTCTTTTAATTTGTGTTTACAGAGTATATCTTTTTCCATGCTTTTTCTTTTTAACAGCTTTACTTGAGATAGTAATTCACATACCATACAATTCATCTATTTAAAGTATACAATTTAATAGGTTCTTAGGACTTTCCAAATATGTGCACCTATCGCCAGTCTATTTTAGAATATTTTCATCACCTTGAAAAGAAACTCCGCGCCCTTAGGCATTCAACCCCTTATCCCCGCCTCGCCCCCTGCCGCGCCACCCCTAAGCAGCAACCACTAATCTACTTTCCCTCTCTACAGGTTTTCTTGTTCTGGACTCTCACATGAATGGAATCATAGAGCATGTGGACTTTGTGAATGGCTCTTACGCTTAGCATATGTTTTCGAATTTCATCCAAGTTACAAGCATATTATCAGTCTTTCATTCATTTTTTTGTGGCCAAATACTACTCCATTGTGTGGATACAGCACTTTTATGTGTCCATTCACGTGTTAATAGCCATTTGGGTCGTTTCCACCTTTGGCGATTTTGACTAATGCTGCTGTAAATGTCCACATGCAAGTTGTTGTGTGAACACATTTTCCCTTCTCTTGGGGATGTACCTAGGAGTGGAACTGCCCGGTCATAACTCTATGCTTAATCAGCTGAGTAACTGCCACACTGTCTTCAAGCAATGGCGCCATTTGGGAGTCCCGCCGATGGTGCATGAGGGTTCCTGTTCCTCCATATCCTCCCCGACATTTGTTACTGACTTCTTTATTGTAGCCATCCTGGTGGAGAAGCGACAGCGTGTGGTTTGGGTTTGCATCCCCCTGGCGACTGGTGATGTTGAGCACCTTTCCACGTGCCTGTTGGCCACCTCTACACCCGCTTTGGAAAACGCCATTCAGATCCTCTGCCCATCTTTTAATCGAACTGTTTGGAGGAATTCTTTTGCTACTGAGTTGTAGGAATTCTTCTGTACTCTGGCTGTAAGCCTTTATCAGAGACGTGGTTCACATGCATTCTCTTCCATTCAGAAGGTTGCCTTTTCATTTTGTTGACTTCCTTTATTGCACAGAAGCAAATATGGTGTGTGTTTGTTTTTTTTTCTGTACACACTTTTTCTCATCTCTTTCTGGTATCCAAATGGTACAAATGTTAGCCTTTTCTTTGGTATGATCCCAAAGTTCTCCGTGTTTTTTTTTTTTTTTCAGTCTCTTTTTTCTCTGTTGTTCAAATTATTTTGTTGATCAATCTTTAAGTTCACGGATTCATTTCTTTGTCATCTTTGTTCTGCTTTGAACCCACTGAGTATTTTATTCATTTTTTTGATTTTTCAGTTCTAATTTCCACTTAGCTCTTGCTATCTTCTGTCGCTTCTCTCTCTCTCTCTCTCCAGGCATCGCAAGGAGCTTATTACAGCAGCTGCTTTAAAGCCTTAATCTAACAATTCCACCCTGTGTCACCTGGGTACGTGCGGCTCTCGACCATCCTTCCTGGGCAGGTTAAGGGTCTAACGGCTCTTGGCGTGCAGTGCAAGTTTGGGCCGTATCAGGATATGCGAACACCACAACCTTCCGGACCCTGGTTCACTTTGTTTTAGAAGGCAACCAGTCAGTTGAATTTCAGCGCCGAGTCCCTCTCTGCTTCCACGGGTTGTTTCCAGAGCCGGAGCAGTGGTCAGAGCCTTTGCAGGACTGCCCGGGTCTACTGAATGCACACGGCACCCAGGGGCTGGTCTCGGGGCCGGCAGTGGCGTACCCCCAGCTCAGCACTCAGTGTCGAGGGCAGACTGCGCAGGGTCGGGCCCAGGCGTGCGCAGCTCGGGGACGCCCGAGTCATAAACAATGTGGTGGGGTCATTTTCTGGGCTGCTCCCTCCGTGCAATCTCCAAGTATTCTCTGGTCCCTTGGTTTCCCTTCCGGTCCTCCTGCCAGACGGCCCTAGCTTTCATCACCCACATGCCCCCACTCCCTCTGACCGCCAATACCCGGGGCTGAGCTGCCGACGCAGAGGTAGAGAAAATACCCCACACAGGCATATTCTGCTCTGCGGAAACCTCGTTTCCTTCCATCCGAGCAGAGGCTCTCCTTCCTCCCTCAGAGACGAGGCAGCCGTGGGCCTCACAGAGGCTGGGGCGCAGGAGAAACGGAGCGGGACACGGCCACCCCCTGCCCCGAACACCGGGCGCCTGGCCTCCCAGCCTTGGAGCCAGGACGTGGTTTGCACGGGCGCTCTCTGTCCACACCCACGAAGTCCCCCCTTTGCTCACATAGGACACCACCGTTCTGTGCGAAGCTCACATGGTCTAGGTCACAAGGATCATTTCATGTTTAGAGGTTTGTCTTCCCTTCGAAAAAACACGAGGACAAGGTGACAACACTAAATGCGTTACTTACAATCCCCAAACCCGTTACGCCAACTCGGCCCCTCCCGCTTCACCTTCCTGCAGTCTTGAGCACACAAAATTACTTTTTGGATTTATCTTGGTTTCTCCGATCGAAACTATGTACTGAACGCCTACTCCGCGCCGGGCACTGGGCCACACTGGGGACACAGACATCCCGGGACCCCCGCCGCTGGGCTGAGGAAGGAGGGCAACGGACAGAAAGGCCCGAGTAGCCAAATGACAGCAAGAGTCACAAAGGAAACGAGCCGGGTGGTTCCGAGGCAGAAAGCAGGTCGCTGAGCGGCAGGGCCCACGTGGCCACGCACCTCCTGCTGCATGAATCCAGCGTTAGTCTGTCGAGTTCCAGGTTTTTAAAATCCTCGGAGAATCAAAGGAGAGGACACTGAGGTCACAAGGCTTTAGACAAAGGACACGTTTATGTCTCTGAACCATCTCACACACACACACGGCGTGGCTCTTCACTCAGGCATCCCGTGTCCTTTCCAGCACGGGCACGTGGTTCCGTGTGCACTCCGTAGGAGCGAGCCTTGCAAGTCTGTGACGCTGCCAATGGTGTTCTACTGTCGTCCACTTCACTAGCATTTGCTGTGACTTCCCCATACATCCCTGTGACCTGGACTGTGGAATTAAGAGTATATTAATTTTTTGATAACAAACGAAAAAGTCCCACCCAGCTTCTTGGCATGCTTACCATTTTTGGTGGACAAGAACTGTTCTCGGTGACGGGGAGAGCCGGACACATGATCTTTCGTGGAAGGTTACTGCCACCCCTCACCACTCTGCGCCTTATTTTTATAATTTCCCCACCAGTGTGCTATTTTTATCTTTTCAAGTAATTCAGGAAAACGTGTATTTGATTGACTCCCACGAATAGGAAATATTCTACTGTAATTCCTAGTCGTCGCCTTTAGGAGGAAAGCAAATAACAATAAAAAAAACTTAGGGGCGCCTGGGGGGCTCCGTCTGTTGAGCATCAGACTTCAGCTCAGGTCGTGATCTCGCGGTCAGTGAGTTCGAGCCCCGCGTCAGGCTCTGTGCTAACAGCTCAGAGCCTGGAGCCTGCTTCGGATTCTGGGTCTCCCTCTCTCTCTGCCCCTCCCATGCTCATGCTCTGTCTCTCTCTCTCTCAAAAAGAATTTAAAAAATTAAAACAAAAGAAAACAATAAAAAACTTAATAGATGGATTTATTTTTATAAACTACCTAGCACAGGACAGGTCTCTCCTAGTGTTGAAAGTACGAATGAATGGGTGTGATTTTAAGGAACGTGTTGGGACACACACTCGACGACTCTCATAAAACGAAAACATACTGGCTGGGGCGTGAGTCACAACGGCCGCAGGAAGCGTCAGCTTCGAAACCTCTGTGACTTAACACAGGAGAACATGGTTGTCGGGGACCCAGGCTGCCCCTTCCTGTGGCCACACCACTGTCTCAGGCCTTTACGGGCGACTCCTGAGGCCACCCACAAAGCGACAGCTGGAAAAGGTCACGCCGGGCAGACGAACGCGGCGCCCTCCCTGCGGCCCGCGGCCCCGATGCGGCGGCAGTCAGCGGTAACTCACACTGAGGGCGATGAGCCCGGTCAGGGAAAGGTCCTCAGTGACTGAAGACAGAAGAATCCGGACCCTCACGAAGCTCACTCGCCAGCTACCCTACATCTGAAGTGCACCCTCGGCGTCGATTTGGGGAGAACACCCGGGCGACGCCGGCCCGTGCGCGGGGTTCGCCTCACGCGAGCGTGGCTGAGTTGAGGACGGAGGCCGTGCGCACCGGGGCCATTACGTAACACAACACTCGGCAGACACGTCGCTTCTGAAACCGCAGAAGCCAAACCACAGTGGAAAATGCAGCTGCTCTGGAAAGAAGCAGCGAGATAACTTCCTGCAAAGTTTCCTGCTCGGGGACGCGCTCTTCTAAGGTGGCCTATATTTCTGGTGCGTCCGGAGGCCCACGTGACTCGAGAGCGCGGAGTCGCGATGAAAACACGGGCACGTACACGTCGTATGGCCCTGGCGAAGGCTGGGGACCGGCGGCGCACGACACGTGCTCGAGGGAAGGCAGCAGGAGGCCTGCCGGGTCGACCTCGGGAAGGAGGCTGCCTGTGGCTCCGGGTTCAAGCTCGCAGACGGGCCCGCGTGTGCCATTTCAGCATTTTCCCGGGACCGAGGACGCTCCCCCTTCTCTTCAACACACACACAAACCGCTGAGAATTCTGAAGGTCTTCATCGACTCTGCTGTTGAGGACCCCCTAGTTGGGGGGCCGATGCCGCCTAAAACAACGGCCGCTTCGACAAACACCTGGACGCCCCCTCCCCTCGGGTCCCCGCGCTCCCAGGACCTGCTGGCCTCCGGGTCCTGAGTCCGCGTCTGGGTCCCCGGGGAGCTGGCCGCGCAGGGTCAGGTCACCTCGAGGGGGCGGCGCTGGCAGCACAAGAGGACACGGCAGGTCCCCGTCCCTCGGTCCCCACGCCCGGGGCCCTTGCTGCTACCCTCCCCGCCTCGCCGCTCTCCAGCCCGCGTCCCTTGCGCCCTGGCCCGTCTCTGCCCCTCCCCTCTCCGGTCTCACTTGTCCACAATGGATCAACTGAACCTTTATTTCCGTTCTTATAAAGTCGGTCAGTAAACGCTTTCTATACCAAGCTTTTCGAGCCCTTGATTTATTTTCTCCACAGGGAAAACCTTTGAGGCTCCCTGCTGTTTCTCAGGACACGTGCTGCCAGTGCGGCGGGCAGCGGGAATGGCCGTGACCCGCCCTGCTTGCCTACGACCGGAACACGTGAACCAGACAAACGACAGAATTCGACTCGCTGCCATTCCTGAGCGCGCTGTGTAGACAAGGTTATTTACGTACCGAGACACGAACACACGCACAGTGAAGAGTCCAAGTCGTTTTTTGGTGGGTGGTGCTCTCATCACCCAATTGCAGGAACCGTGCTAACTTCGAGCACAACCCTGCCTGTGGCCCCGAGGAGGCTCGGCCGTCTGCCCCGGGCCTCAGGGTTGGGCTCGGTCGACCCCTCCGCGGCCCCACCGGTTTCCCTCGCCAGGCCGCAGGCGGCACGCTGGCCACCGCCCCAGCCCAGGCCGGCAGCTCTCCCTGCACGGCGGACGGTTCCGGAAGTCCTAGAAGGTCAGGGCTGGAGGCACTTGGGGCAGTGGCTTCCCTCGAAGCAGCAAAGGAGAATCCTCAGTAGTGAGCCTCACGACGCGACTCTGTGTCCTGGTAGGACAAACGGGGCTCGGCCCCAGGACACCCTGAGAGCCCCGCGTGAAAGCACCAGGCTGAGGGCCCAGCACCCGCGGCCGACAGGAGAGGCAGGGCGCAGGGAAGGGGGCTGCGCCAGGAGCCGGGGCCTGGCCGGGCCCAGGACACGGTCACTCTGTGACCCATGACTCCGTCCTTCAAATGGGACCACTTCCACTTGCCCATGAGCGCTCGCTCGTTCACGATGTTGTACTATTTCACCTAAAACACTATTTTCGTGCGCAAAGCTTGGCCAGTTAGTTTTCCCGCGGCTCACTTTGACACCGGTTTGACTCGGCACTTGAAGCCCAGAGCATTTGGGTCACTTTCTGGGGCATACCTACGTGTCACTAAATCACTGTTTGGCTTCAAGGTGACGGACGGGGCCACGAAGTCACGCAGGTGTCTGCTTGCTGGGATTTGCCCTCTGGTAGCGCGGCCCCTCCCCTCCGAAATGGAGGAAACCAAAGAAAGCTGAGGACGCCCAAGCTCGTTTTTGGAAGAGTCACGTCTCAGAACTCGGCCGGCGCGGCAGCGGGCTGGCAGGGTGTGGTCCTGCAGGCCTGAGCGCCGACACGTGGAAGCCACGGGGGCCAACCTCCGGGAGCCCCCCGTCCCCCGACTTCCCACGTCAGCTCTGCCCCCTGCGGGACTGCTGGAGTCCAGCTCCGGCACGCCCGGGAATTTTCCGGGGGAGGAAAGGTGTCGGCCCGACGACCGCCTCAGAACTGCATGGTCCCTGGAACCGGGCAGGCGCGCGCGTCTGTCTGCCCTCCTGGTCCCAGCACTTTATAAAGGCAGTAGGTGACGTGACAGCAATGAGTGAGGGACGTCCCGCCAGTAAGCACAGTTTGGTGGCTCTAATGTGTTTTGTCAGCAAAGCTGCGATTTCCTCAGTCTGGCAGGTTGTTTTACATCATTCTTTTCAGACCATAAAGGAAACAATTCTCCTTGTAGCTATTTTGTGGTTCTGCTCCTAAGTTAATTAACACATGCTGTCTTTGAAGTAGGAGCACGTAAATTTGTGGCAGGGGGAGGGAACAGGATGTTTACGAAGCAAGTGGGGTTATTATGGTTGTTACTGCAAGTCTCAGTAAACAGAGGGTACAAACATTATCCTCTTAATACCTGCGTTAATCGTCTGTAGAAAGGTTAAGAGTCATCCGTCTAGCTTCCTAAACTACGATGAGGCGGTGTAACTCTCCTGGTAAAGGTGTAGTTCCTGAGGCTGGTCTGAGTTCCTTTGCTTGTGAACGAGCGAATTTACATAATAGGGGCCCAACGTTTACACAGGTCACAGCAATATCCAGCCAGCTCATAACTGCTATCAGTCTGTGCAACCCATCCCCGGGATGCGATTTTGGCCAGGCTACTCTCCTTCAGACGTAATCCATCAGAGCATCCTGCTCCACGTCTTTCCTTTTATCTAAATTCCACAAAACAAAAGAGCATTACATCCCTTAAGGCCCACCAGGGCAATTCAGGAAACCCCAGCCTGAAAGATTAATATTAGAAGGAGATGGTACTGGGTGCCAATCTGGCGGCGGGAGCTTTGCAACATCCACCTTTTCACAGGGAAGTGTCGCCCCGTGTGCCCCGGATGGCACAGTCCCCTTGTACAGGGTTTTCCTGCCTCCCCTCTCCCTCCCCTCCTGCCTCCCCTCTCCCTCCCCTCCTGCCTCCCCTCTCCCTCCCCTCCTGCCTCCCCCTCCCTCCCCTCCTGCCTCCCTTCCCTCAATTTAGAGTCTCAAGTTCTTTAAAAGACCTAAAATTATATAAGGTAATAATTATAAGGGATAATTCTCGTGCTTGTAGCATCAGAGAGGTAGTAAGCGTAACAACCACAGCACAAAAAGGAGCCCGGAGGGAAGACAGCGACCTGGGAGAGGAGTTCCCCTCGGCTAGCGGAAACGAATTCGTGCGGACCATCGAGAAGTACCGCGAGGACACCCAGGAAAACCGTCCGGAGAAGAGGACCCACAAGGAGAAGTTTTTCTCTGCACTGCAGCCACGTGAGGAGGCGGACGCCAGCCGACCCTGGCGTGGGATGGCTTCCCGGTATACAGACGCCCCACCGCCACGCCACGCACCTCGAACTCACGGTGACGCGTGTCGATTATCCTCAACAAAACTGGCAAAAGGTAAAGTGAAAAAATAATCACGGAATTAAAACGTTACCCTAGAAAATACTCACTTACTGCCAACGGAAGCAGTAAAGGAACAGACACAAAAAAGACACGAGACATTTACTCAACAAACGCGAAAGCTGCCGACACGAGCGCAGACTACAGCGATGACAACGCGAGTGTGCACGGGGCAAACGGTCCGGTCCAGCCGCGGGGGCTTCCAGATGCATTTTTAAAAGAATCCAACTACACGCTGTCTCCAGGAGACAAACTTTAGATTCAAAAATACAAATGTCACACCGGCTACCACCGCGGGAGCAGGAACGGCCGCGCTGCGTCAGGCAAAGTGGGCTTAAAACAAAACGAAATTGCGAAAGGGGGACATTTTCTGGTTAAAGCCGAGTCGTGCACCAGGAAGATACAGCAACGACGCACGGCACCCCACGGCAGGCAGACTTCCAGAAACACCAGAAGCAAAACGTGACAGAACCGAGGGAAGAAACCAGTAATTCAGCGAAAGCTGGAGATCCCGACGTCCCCACCTGCGGTTAAGAACAAGACGAGGAACAGCAGGGAGACCGAGCGCCTGGACAACCCTCCCCGACAACAGCACGGCTTCGCAAGTGCTCGTAAAACAGCTCCAAATGCAAATCGAAACCACAGTGTGACACCACTTCACACCCATCTGAACGGCGGTATTCAAAGAGAGAGCTAATAATGAGTGTTCCCCGAGCCGTGGTTCCCTCTGACGGCCTCGACGGAACCACGAAGCTACTCGGCAGGCCCGAAGCGCGGGGGACAGGAACGCTGTCCCCAGAAGCTGGCTGCCCAGCCAGAAATATCTCCCAGACTCCCCTGCTGACATCCGATGAGCGTGTTTCCGTCCCCGCAGTCTCGGCGGGGCCACGCCATGGGCCATGTGCTCTCATGGGTGCCAAGGACACACCCAGGTGGCTGAACATGGCACCTGCTGGGACGGCTCAGGCACAGCCCACGGACCCGCGTCAGCGACGAGAGGGGAGGAAAACACCCTGGGTGCACGGCACACAGACGGGGGCGGGAGGGACCACCGGCACCCCTCAGGCAGGACCGCTTTCGGGCACGAGGAGGACAGGAGCCGGCTGGCGACTCTCGGGCAAGCATGGTGCGGACGAGGGGCCGGTGTGCGGCGGGGACAGCGTCACCGTCACACATGAGATAGGACAGGTGCAGGGACACAAACAGGACAATGAAAGCTTTTTATTCACTTGGCGTTACCATCAACAGGACGCCTTGCACTTAAAAATCCCGCCGTGCAAGGAAGGCTTTCCCACACAAGTGTGTTCCACGGGTTAGTGTTTCAAAATGTATTTCCAAACAAAACTACCAGTCACACGCTCACACCCCATCTGACCAAGGAGCGCGTGTGGAAATCAAACTTCCAGCACCGAATCCTGAGTTCCTCGACCTCGCTCGACCCAACGGAGGCAGTGCCAGTGACAAACGAGTCCCAGGCGTGCCACTTTCTGCCCGTCGCCCCAGAGACTATCAAGAGGTCAGGCTCTCTGCATGACAGAACGACAGATTTCAGATGTCCGTCTGAAATTTTCCACGAATTTAAAAAGCGCCTCTGGCTACACCTTCAAGTGACGTCACTGAACTCGAGCTCCGTCGGGTGAGACCGACTAAATCACACCCGGGACACAGTTTTCCCGAAGAGCCGGGACGGCGGCAGGGCCTCACAGAAAGCGTTTCCCGAGAGAACACCCAGGGAAACGCAGCTTCGAACAAGCACACGGGGGACTCTGAGCGACACGCTCCACGCCACACAGCACTGTTCACAGGCACAAAACACGACCCGCCACCCCGACGGAGGCCGGAGGCCGTGAGCCAAGGGCAGACGGCACCACGACTCCCGGGCGGCCCTGGCCCGCTTTCTGTCCTCCTTCCTCTTGGGGTTTGTGGCTCCGTTTCGCCGAGAGGTTACACAATCAGACGGTCACGTTCTATACTCTCGTTCCTCACGCCGTCACTTCCCGTCACCCCCGAGGGCCCAGCAAGGATTCCTGTACCAGCGAGGCTGATGGGAGACGAAGAACGTGCATCTTATGAACCCCTGAGTCTCGATTACGGAGACCAGTCAAGTAGGTCTAGTTGACTCTTTATTAATAAAGATGACTTTTAATAAAAAACATAATTTAATCCAAATAAAAAAGCACAGAACGTAACACACCACAGCAGCGCTTGCGTTAACAGCCGTCCGGAACGGGGACCTCGGGGACCTCGGGGACGGCAGCGCGGCAGGTGCGAAGGGCCGCGGGGAGACGACACGTGGTGGACAGCGCGTGTCAGGCTGCACGCGGTCGGAGGCCGTCACCGCCGGTCCGGGCCGGTCCGGGCCGGTCCGGATGTCCACGCGGCCCGCCTGCGCCTGAGCCGCGGGCGCTGCGCCACAGTCCCGGGTGCATTCTGGTGTTCGTGCGTTTCCAGGCAGCTTCGTAAACCACGGCCACCTCGAGAAGACCGCGTGTGCCCAGAGCTGCTCCTGCGCCCCCGGGTGGGGACCGCCAACGTCGTCAGCGATGCCTCCAGGACTTCCACGTCAGGGCAACCTCTACGTTTCTTCGAAGCAAACAGAACTATGTAGCACACACAAGTGTTTTAGACAGACGCTTCCTGGTCTAACGGCCCTTCCAGACGGAAGGAAATACACAATAACGCAGACGTACCGAACCTCACTTACAGTAAGAGGCTTCTGTGCTGCAAATTTACCAGGTCGCTGCGCCCACTGTCTGCAGAACCACCTGACACCACAGGTGCTGTGATTCCAGATGCTGAAACACACACGCGCGCGCACAGATATACACACACACACACACAGGCAGACACACACAGATACAGAGACACACACACGCGCGCACACACACACAGAGTTATGTGAACCTACAGCTTTATTGACGCCTTTCAGGACGCTCTTAATACTCGTGTTTCCATGGGCTCACTCCTTGTAATGAATGTGAGTTGCAGATAATTTCCACAGAGAAACATGTAGCCAAACCCAACGGAGAACATGACATCTTCCACACACGGGCTCACACGGGAAGCATTTTGTTCAGTACAACGACACGTTAATTTTTAAAAATATCTGCAGTCTTTCTGAAACACGAGGCACCGAGACAGGGAGCAGACAGTCCAGCAAAGAGGGATTGTCTGGGGGAAAGAACAGTGGAACCGATCAGAGTCCTTTGTCGTCTGTGATGAGAACTCTTCCTCCTGTCGGGCCTACGCGACGTCCTCCAGGTAGTCCGCCACGTCGCTGAGCTGGGACACAGTGAGGTCCTGAGTCAGGTCATCGAGCTGGGTCATTCGGAAAGGAAAAAAAGAGCCGGTATCAGAACGCAGAGTCCGAGTAACCTTTAAATACGCCGCTCTAATTTAAATACGGCCTTCCACTCTGTAAACCGCTTCACGTTACGAGTCCTCTGTCCGCCCCACTTGGAAACCCGGGCCGACTACCGAAGGCTGGGCTCACGGCGCTAGTCCTCGCTAACCAACACCGCCACCACAAGCCTCCGCCTCTGCCCAGGGGCGTGGGGGGGGGGCCCGTGGGGCGGCTGCGGCCTCCTGGGGAGCGTCAGGTGCCACGAGAGACCCGGCGCTGTGAGCCGGCCCCTGCGGCACGGGGGGCCGCCACCGTTCCCATCTCACGCAGGCTAAAGCTCGCCTGGAGACCGCGGCGCACGGGACAGCACGACCCCCCAGTCTGCGGGCTCGGACCTGCTGTCTCCACTGTGGGCACCGCCTCTCTCGACAGCCACCGCGTGGGCTCGTCCCCTGGCGGTCACGGGCGCTGGGGGAACAGCCCTCGTCCTGGAGAGCCACACTCGCCTCCGGGCCGGGGCAGCCCCCCCGACCTGCCTGGGGCCTGAGCCCCCACCCCCAACGCCCGCGCAACGCACGTCCACCCACCCAAGTGCGCCCTGCCCTCCGCCTCATAAAAAGCCCAATGTGGGTGTCCGGGACAGACGCCTGATGGCACAGCCTGCTCCTGCCTGCTGGACCGCCCCCTGCGGGCTTCTGCGCCAGCCCCGACCTGCCCGCTGAGACTCGGCTCCCCCTCCTCCCCGGCGTGCTCTCGTACCTGCGCCCATTCTTATCCTGACTTCTCTCGCCTCTACTGTCTACGCCACCCAGGGGGTCAGTTCTGGCTCCAGCCCTGACCCGCTGTGGCCCGTCTACACTCACAGCAGCCGATGCCCAGCCACGGGGCACACAGGGACCCAGGGAGCGACCACACACCCATGAAAGCCATCCTTTCTCGACTTGGGCCAAACAGCTGTCATGTCACAATTGTCAACTGTTTTTCTCCTAATCTATGCACATTTTTTAAAGCTTTACAGTAAATCAAGGCAATAGCCACGGGTGCAAACAGCATCCTACGGGAAACGCTAACACCATACTTTATCACTAGTGTTGATGTCGTCGATTTCCACGGAAAGATCTTCTTCGATCTCCTCACCAATGCTGAGCTCACTTTTTTCTGAGCGATGGCTGGTACTAGTTAGAGAGAAAGAAAAAGAATAAAGAACACTGAATTTGAACATTTAAATAAAATACGAAGTACCATTAACTTCGTGCATATCATCTCACCTGATTCTTAATATAACTTATCGACGGGCAACAGAAACGCGGGAGTCAATTTACGAGATGAGAAAACTAAGGTCCCTGATGGTGACTATGGCTACAGTGTCGGGAAAAGCACAAATACAGACTTTTAAAATTTATCTACGAACCATGCTATCTCTCAAAAACACTGTATGATAAATCATTCTGTTAGAAAAGAAATATATATGAAGCCAGCATCACTTTGATTCCCAAACCAGATAGAGACCCAGCAAAGAAAGAGAACTACAGGCCAATATCCTTGATGAATATGGATGCAAAAATTCTTAACAAGATATTAGCAAACAGAATCCAACAGCATGTAAAAAGAATTATCCACCACGATCAAGTAGGATTCATCCCTGGGTTGCAGGGCTGGTTCAATATTCGCAAATCAATCAACGTGATACATCACATTAACAAAAGAAAAGATAAGAACTATATGATCCTGTCGATTGATGCAGAAAAATCATTTGACAAAATACAGAACCCTTCTTAATAAAAACTCTCGAGAAAGTCGGGATAGAAGGAACATACTTAGGCATCATAAAAGCCATTTATGAAAAGCCCACAGCTAATATCAACCTCAACGGGGAAAAACTAAGAGCCTTCCCCCTGAGATCAGGAACACGACAGGGGTGTCCACTCTCACCACTGCTATTTAACATAGTGTTGGAGGTCCTAGCATCAGCAATCAGACAAGACAGCAAAATAAAAGGCATCAGGATAGGCAAGGACGAAGTCAAACTTTCACTTTTCGCAGACATGATACTTTACATGGAAAATCCGACAGAATCCACCAAATGCCTACTAGAACTGAACCATGAATTTGGCAAAGTTGCAGGATACAAAATCAACGTACAGAAATCGGTTGCTTTCCTTTACACCAACAATGAAGCAATAGAAAAAGAAATAAAGAGGCGAATCCCATTCACAATTGCACCAAAAACCATCAAATACCTTCAGGAATAAACATAACCAAAGATGTGAAAGACCTCTACACTGAAAACTATAAAAAACTTATGAAAGAAATTGAAGAAGACACAAAGAAATGGAAAAACATCCCATGCTCATGGATTGGAAGAATAAATATTGTTAAAATGTCAATACTACCCAAAGCAATCTACACATTCAATGCAATCCCAATCAAAATTGCACCAGCTGTCTTCTCAAAGCTAGAGCAAACAATCCTAAAATTTGTGTGGAACCACAAAAGACCCAGAATAGCCAAAGTAATTCTGAAGAATAAAACCAAAGCGGGAGGCATCACAATCCCAGATTTTAACCTCTATTACAAAGCGGTAGTCATCAAGACAGCATGGTATTGGCACAAGAACAGACACACAGACCAATGGAATAGAATAGAGAACCCAGAGATGGACCCACAAGCATATGGCCAACTAATTTTTGACAAAGCAGGAAAAGAGTATCCAACGGAAAAAAGACAGCCTCTTTAACAAATGGTGCTGGGAGAACTGGACAGCAACATGCAGAAGAATGAAACTAGACCACTTCCTTACATCACTCACAAAAATAAACTCTAAATGGATGAAGGACCTGAATGTGAGACAGGAAACCATCAAAATCCTAGAGGAGAAAGCAGGAAAAAACCTCTTTGACCTGAGCCGCAGCAATTTTCTATGCGACACATCTCCAAAGGCGAGGGAATTTAAAGCAAAAATGAACTATTGGGACCTCATCAAGATAAAAAGCTTCTGCACGGCAAAGGAAACAACCAACAAAACTAACAGACAACCGACGGAATGGGAAAGGATAATCGCAAATGACATATCGGATAAAGGACTAGTATCTAAAATCTATAAAGAACTTACCAAACTCCACACCCGAAAAACAAATAATCCAGTGAAAAAGTGGGCGGAAGATATGAATAGACACTTCTCCAAAGAGGACATTCAGATGGCCAACAGACACATGAAACGATGCTCAAAGTC
>PITB01012368.1:0-53533 GCA_004024585.1 Paradoxurus hermaphroditus | reverse complement strand
TCCGGCTGGTTTTGGTCAGGCGGGTCAATCCCCCTCTTTGGCCACGAAATATCAAGACGACTGATCCGAGCAGGTGAGTTCGACCCGATGGCCTCCTCCAATCCTGAAGCCACACAGATGAAACACAGCCTTCCTTCCTCCCGGGGGAGCCAAGCCTTCCCACCAGGGAGCCAGGAGGTAACACATCACCTCCAGGAGCTGACAGTAACTTGGGGCCACTCCTCTCACGCCCAGGGCCATTACTGGCTCTCAGAGCCTTGTCCCTTGCCCCAACCAGAGCTTCTCCTGGCAGAGTCGTCTCACCCGGGACATGCCTATCAGAACCCCAGGGGACACGGGAACAGACTTTTACTTCATCCCAGCAGATTCCAACACCAGGAAGCAAAGCTACGGTCTTTCTGCTTTCTCCGCCAACAGGCTCGGGCTGTCCACTGGCCTCCACTCCTGTTAGCCTGAGCCTCGGAACAAATTCAATGAGGCAGGGAGGCCACGGGTGCTCATTCCACTCTGTTCTCTCTGCTCCCTTTCCACGTGTGAGTCACACTATCACTTTTAGGAGGTGAGGCATCTTATTGAATCAACACTTAACCTCAAGGTAGCAGGGAGGAGGGGCAAGGGGAACGCGGGGGTGGAGTGGGGTGGGGGGAGGGGAGGGGGCAGCGCGCCTGATCCCCGATCCTTCCGTTTGCTGAGGCCCTCACTGGTGAAGTGGGGGACAGATGAATTGTGGGGAACTTTGACCCCGCTCCAGGTACGCTCCTGATTTACGGTTCATTGTGCTTTCCAACGAATAATTTTTATATAATAATTCCACCAGTAAGCCCCAAACCTTCTTCTTGGGAATGCAATTAAGGGAAAAATTAGCAATAAATTGTTTTCAGTACTTAACCCAGCTCGGAATTTATGGTTGCCGCAATTTATTGTTTCGGAGGCCTGAAAAATGGCCATTAATTTTATCCCATTTCCTGTCATTCACCCTCGAACCTGAAATGTAAATAAAGAACCGCTCACGGTCTCAGGTTCTCCTGCTCGGGGCGAAGCGGCCAACTAAGCCCCTGCGGCCGGTGCCCGCCGCCTCCGGCTCCTGAACCTGAGAAGCAGGGCGAGAAACCCTCTCTCGAGGCATCGCCTTCCCTCCTGCAGCCGCGGCCCCCGAAGCGCTGGCAGCTCCGAGCCGAGCCGAGCCGAGGCGTCCCGGGGCGGGGACCGGGGACACGGGCTGCGCAGGGGAGCGTAAGCGAGCAGGCGCTCGGTTGGATTCCGACGCCAATGCTGGATGTATCCGTCCGCCCTATAAATAAGCACTGATCACCTCCATTTTATTGAACTCATTTTCCAGGCAAGCAAAGACCACCAGCTTCTTCTGCACATTTTCTCTTTACACCCTCTAGTACGGCCGCTCGTGTCGGCTCCGACAGATTTATAGGCCATTCATTCATGGGAACAAAAACCCTGCCTGCCGCGGCCGGTCGTGGGACCCGCAATAGCAGTTAGTTCGAAAGATAGCAGCTACAATAGCTCACCTCTGCGTTCGGCGCTGCACAGCCGCCCCTACTTCGGAGGTAATAAATGCTTCTTGTTGTGTGTTTTGAGTCATAATCTGGAAAGAACTGTGGTGGGTCTCACCCCAGGCCCCGCCTCCACGGGAACTGCACCCCCCCTCCCCCCACCCCACCCGGTTCCAGACTTTACTTCATTCCAGCCCCTCTCTGCCTACCTCAAGGGGGGGTGGGGGTACTGAAGGGAGGCCTTGTGGAGCCAAAGCAAAGACCCAACGTCTTCCTTCCAGCCCATTCGCTTGAGTTCTTGCAACTCAAGCCATTATGCAAAGTTGAAAAGCCCGACCGCCTTCCTCGCAGCGGAAGTGCATTCGTTCAGGTGTATTCGTTGCAGCCTGGCAGGTGAGCCTCAGCTGGCCCCAGCTTGGGCACACATGCCCTCTTAGCGTCGTCTTCCAGGCAGTAAGTGAGCCCTGACTCAGGACCCGCACTTGCCTCGCAGCCAAACTTGCTCCTGACGGAGCCCATGAGCCTGATGGCGAACCCGAAGAGGATGGCCTTGACCCTGCGGACTGGCCAGAAACCGTCAGGACTAGGGTGTGAGCCCCGATCCCAAGGGAGGAGGAAGCTGCTTCGACGAGCTCATCACGGTGCCCAGAGCCTGTGACATGCCAGGCACAAAGTGAGCTCACAACCGGCATAGGGCAATAAACCAATGGGGTTTTTAAAAGTGGGCAACACGGAAAGGACGGAGAGGCTCCGTTCCAAACCCCTCCTGAGACAGATCAGGAATCCGGAGCTCAGAGTAGGGACAGGTTTGGACAAAGAAGCCACGTGGCAGGGAAGCATTCTGCCTCATTTGGAAGTCAGCCTCAGCCCCTCATAAGGAGTCTGCTCATCTGTAATGGGGGTATCGGCTATACGGAACTCTGAGTGCTGTTGCTAGAATTGAATGAGGTCTGTAAAAATATTAAACGCTATAGGAAAAAAATACAAAAATGTATATTTTATCTAAATACATGATACATGAATATGTGTATGCACAAATATATTTGTATAATAAATATATAGTCGATAAATATATAGTCGATAAATATAGAGACAAGTAAATAATATATATAGCAAAGATACAATAAGTATAAATACATAACATATAGTAAGTAAAGGTATATCAGACCTCAGCCCAGTGCTAAGCAAAGCATGTGTTGGGAAATTAATTCGGAAAGATCCACGCAAGAAAATGTTTGAAAGCTCGGTAGAAGACAGAAGCCCGTGGTGGGTGAGACAATGCTTCAGGGTAAATGCCTGCAGTGTTGTAAACCCTCCAGTAGCACCCGGACACCTGCCTCCACCCCGTCAATGCTCTGTGGCCTGTGTTCCTTGGGAGGCGTGTTATCGTTTGTGTCCTTCTAACGTTCCGACAACTAACCCACCAAAGGGAAAAAAAAAAAAAAGGCTGATACCCCAGGAATCTAACACCTTCCCTCTGCGACCAGGGGGCGGGGGGGGGTGAGGTTGCGGGTCTCTGGACTTTGGGAGCCAGGGCGAGAGATGAGGCTTGAAGATACAGCAGGTGCAGGGCAGGCCGTCGAGACGGAAGTTGAGAGCCTCCAGGCTGGGGAAGGTTCCGGAGAGAGAAACCAAGGTTAATCTCCGAATGAAAACAAAATCCAGGGGGGGCAGGAGAGGTGGTGAAATGCATAGAAAATGACACTGGGCATCAGTTGCTGTAAGTACATTCTTCGCTAATCAATCAGCTTTTATTGTGACGCCTCTAGCTCCGCTCATAAGGCAGGAAAGCAGCCTCGGCAGCAGTTTGAAATGTTTCCAGTTTAATAATCCCTGCTAATTGAAAGCAGCTCGGCAATGGGGTAAGGTGGGGGGCGGGGGGCGCACCAGCACCGTTCGGGGCCAACAGAGCCGTTCCTACGGGGAACAAAAAAAACCCCTTCCATGCTGGAGGGGAAGCCGGCGTTCCCAGCCCCGAACAACTAATTCCTAGGACTGTCTGCTTTGACGGCGAGCCTTTCCTTCCTACGTTTTAATTGTGGCACGTTGGAGCTGCGGAGTTGCCGTGAAACCTGTTTTTATCCGTGGAAAATTAACCACCCCCTGCTGCAAACACTGGCTCTTTTTTCTTCGACAGAGAATTACATTCATTTTTATAATTGTTCTTTCCTTTCAAATCACCTAATATGACAAATGCTGGGCGACGTTATAGTTCATCTGCTAAAGAGTGTCTTTATGAGTTGAGGCTTCAATGCTTTAATGGAGAAATTGCCTGATTTAAGTAAATCCTGTCACCTTCGCCCTTGCAGTCATATTTGTTGCAGGCGTCTGCGGACCTAACCTGCAGAGCAAAAACAAAAACGCATTTACATGTCCAGGCTGAGGTATTTGGTGCAAATGATGTACAAATAGGTCATAATGAAAAGTAATTTTAGCACCCGGCAAAGGTACGACTTAAGTATACTTTTGACAGTTTTTACACATACATAATTATTCAGCATTGTAATTTAAACAGGTAAAAGACAGATTTTAGCACAAAAGCCCCCGATTCCTCAGCCCTGGTCTTTTAGGCTTCCCCAACAGAGCTACAAATGAGGACACAGAGCAGAGGGACGTCCTCGGTATGATGTGCCAAGAATCGGCTGGGCTTGTCCTTCCTCCCTTGGGGACACACGTATCCATCCCAGCGGGCGGGCTCGGGTGCCCAGATCGTGGTGCCACTCTCTGTGACACCAATTGCTCTTGTCATATGATAGGGAATCAATATGCATTTGTTGAATGGCTAAAAATTGGCCCATATTTGGTGTCAAAAAATCTTCTAAAAAAAATCAACAGGGGGCGCCTGAGTCGCTACGTCGGTTAAGCGTCCGACCCCCGGCTCAGGTCATAATCTCATGGTTCGTGGGTTCGAGCCCCGCATCAGGCTCTGTGCTGACAGCTCAGAGCCTGGAGCCTGCTTCGGATTCTGTGTCTCTCTCTGTCCTTCCTGTGCTCATGCTCTCTGTTTCTCTCTCTCAAAATAAATAAACATTTTTTTTTAAATCAACAAACGTGGAAGTGTAAAGATGGTTTTCTCCACATGATGGCAATGAGCAGTTAAATATCACAGGAAGCAGATACCTCCTGTCCCTGAGATCTCGGACCTTGACCCTGAAGCTGGCACTACTTGGCGTTTATTCCATCCTTTTGTGGGCTCCTCCTCAACTGTATAAAGGACTCTGAGTATTAAAAACATAATCACACCCTTTGCTTTCCTCTGACATTCACTGAGCTTCTCAAGTGTGCTGCTCATAACGGCCCGAAATGTAGAAGCTGGAGTGTCTGCCAGACAGCAAAGTTGAGCTCCTTTATTAAGAAAATTTAAACGATTTAAAACATTTAAAACTTAATTGGTAAAAATTTAAGTATTTGCTGAATAAACTATATCTTTATATTCAGCTGAATTTTGCCATACTCCAAAGCAGTCCGTCTATAAGACACCATAAAATTATGAGGCATTACAAGTGTGATATTACTCTAAACAATGAGACTTTAAATTTATAGTCAGTGCCTTGAAAATAGTATACATGCTTCACTCCCAAAATTCCATCTGCCACCGCCACGACCCAAGATCATCTGGGGAGGAAGGCGCCTATATTTTTCTTTTAATTTAAAAACATTTCGAGTGCGTGCATTTTATTCTCAAAGTCTCTGCTTAGAGAGCTCGGTTTCCTTTTTGGCCAAACAGGTTTATTTCTCTGGAAAATGGTGCTGGCACCATAGCAGCTGTTGGCAGTTCGAACTCTACTCACAATCACGGTAAGACGTGGGCTGGCTGGGCCACGAGTCAGGGAAGCCCTAAAATGGGACCTACTTAGGCATTCGAGGCAGAGTCGGTGAAACAGACAGACAGGGGTCTGTTTCAGCCCCCGGTCCCCCGCAGACCCTTAGAATCTCTCCATCCCTTTGGGGCTGCTCTGGAGGCTAGTTCGCCGATCCTGCTGGCAGAGTTAAAGAGCTGGCAGAGAAAAAGAGCACCCATGTCCCTTATGACAAACCAAGCGTGTTTACCGTGGGACTCTGGTAGCCATGAGCTCCTTCGCAGATCGGCACAAAGAACAGACTGTGCGCTCATGTGGGCACATCATGAGACACACGCCCGTTCATGTTCCAGAATTTTAAAGAGGTCCCCTGAATTCACCCTGAAACTGCGACATGAAAGGAGATTTCGCAGCTGGGTGAGGGAAAACGTTTGTGATACCGGAAAGTTACGAAGGGCGCAAGTAAAGGCGGAGTGCGTTGAAAGGCCCCAGAGTCGGCTGGAAGGAGCTCCCGATGGCCAAATCTGGGACAATTTAAGCAAGAAAATAAATAATATTTTTAAATTAAAAAAATATTTTTCTACAGTAATATACTGTAACCCTTAAGATGAAACATATATCCATAAA
The DNA here is from genome assembly GCA_004024585.1 of Paradoxurus hermaphroditus. NCBI lineage: Eukaryota > Metazoa > Chordata > Mammalia > Carnivora > Viverridae > Paradoxurus > Paradoxurus hermaphroditus. Next base: position 47,598 of record PITB01012368.1, on the reverse strand, counting down.
TCCATGCTGATTATTTATGGACATAATAAATAAATAAATAAATAAATAAATAAATAAATAAATAAATAAGGAACCTTCTCCTTACTATGCATTTCAATTAAGTACAGAAGGAATGATGGAAATAGAAAGTCGCCTTTAGCAAACACGGTGGTAATAATGGTTCTTTGTTTCTTTCTTTCTTTCTTTCTTTCTTTCTTTTTTCACCTAAAAGCACACTTTAGGGGCACTGGGTGGCTCAGTCAATTAGGCATCCAACTGCGGCTCAGGTCATTATCTCGTGGTCTGTGAGTTCAAGCCCCGCATCTGGCTCTATGCTGACAGCTCAGAGCCTGGAGCCTGCTTCGGATCCTGTGTGTCTTCCTCTCTCTCTGCCCCTTCCCCACTTGGGCTCTGTCTTTCCCTCTCAAAAATAAACATTAAAAAAATATCTAAAAAAGCACGCTTTAATTCATACCAAGCAGGGACCGCAGTGATGAACTTTATTACAAGTGTTTGTCTATTCTTTTCTAAAAGCTGGACCAAACCTGCCTCCGTTCCATGAAATAACTCTCACCATACCCTGCCAGTACCACTTTCGTAAAGGCCTTTAATGTGGGTGCTTTTATTTTTTGTTATTTACTTTTGTATTGAATAAATTTGACATGCAACACTGTGTAAATTTAAGCTCTACAGTATATTGCTTTGATGCCTTTATATATTGCCATAGGATTGACACTGTAGCAATATTTATCATATTACATAATTGTAGTGTGATAGTATTGTCTGCCCATTGGGTCTCTATGGCTTCTTTACTACCCATTACAAGCTTGTACCCTTAAACACTATCGGTCTTAGCCCCCAACCCCCTAGGCCCTGGTAAACCAGCATTTTACTCCCTTTTTCACAGATTTTTTTTTTTTTTTAGATTCCTCATATAGGTGGGATCATACAGTGCTTGTCTTTCTCGGACTTCTCTCGCTCAGTATAATGTGCTCCAGGTCCACACAGGTTGTCACAAATGGCAGAACAGTCTCTGAATAATATTCCACTGTGTACGTATACCACGTCCTTTTTATCGGTTCATCCGGTGATGGGCATTTGGGTGGTTTCCATATTTCGGCTGTTGTAAAGAATGCTGCAGCTAACGTGGGGACGCAACCTATCTCGTTGCGATCCTGTTTTCGTTTCCTTTGTGTGCATGCCTAAAAGTGGAATTGCTCGATCATATGGGTAGATTTTATGTTTAGTTTCTGAGGAACCTCCATATTGTTTTCCATAGTCGTTGGACCAATTTATATTCCCACCGACAGTGTATACGAGCGTCCTTTTCACCACATCCACACCAACACCGTTGTTTCTTGTCTTCTTGAGGATAGCCATTGTGATAGGGCTGAGGTGGTAGCTCATTGTGGTTTTGACCTGTGTTCCCCTGATGAGGAGTGACGTTGAGCATCATCTTGTGCACCTGTTGGCCATTTTGATGTCCCCTTTAAAAAAAAGTCTGTCGGGGCGCCTGAGTGGCTCAGTTGGTTAAGCGTCCAGCTCTTGACCTCAGCTCAGGTCATGATCTCACGGTTCGTGGGTTCAAGCCCCACATCAGGCATCTGGCAGAATCCTGCTTGGGATTCTCTCTCTCTCTCTCTCTCTCTCTGCTCCTCCCCCACTCATGTGCACACACACTCTCTCTCTCTCTCTCAAAATAAATAAACTTAAAATTTGTTTCATTGTGTTTAGTTCTTCTGCATGCTATGTAATCTAACCCCTTATCTGACACGTCGTTTCCAAACATCTGCCCTCATTCTGTAGGTTGTCTTCATTTTGTTCATTGTTCGTTGGCCGTACAGAAACGATTTCGAGTTTTATGTGGTCCCATTTGTTGACTTTTGCTTTTGTTGTTCGTGCCTTTGGCACTGGGTCCAAAATATCATTGCCAAGTTCAATATCGATGAACTTCCCTACAATTTTTCCCTAAGAGTTTTGTGGTACCACCAGGTCTTAAGTTTCAGCCTCTGATCCATTCCAAGTTAGATTTTGTAAGCAGCCCAAGGTGGGGTCCAATTTCAATGACTGCATGTGTTTCTGCAGTTTTCCCAGCACCATTTGTCGAAGAGACTGTCCTTTCCCCCTTGGGTGCTCTTGGCTCCCTCATCGAACATTAGGCCACTGGATATATCAGGGCTTAATTCTGGGCTATTTTGTTCCACGGGTCCGTGTGTCTATTGTCGGGCCAGAATACTGTTTTTATTACTATGGCTTTGTTGTATAGTTTGAAATAAGGAAGGCTGATGCCTCCAGCATTGCTTTTTTTTCTGAAGATTGTTTTTTTGGCTGTTTGGGATCTTTCATGGATCCACAAAAATTTTAGGATTGTTTCCTCTATTTCTATGAAGAATATTGTTGGTATTTTGATCCATGGTAATGATGTATTGCAGGCAAGAATCGGCTAGCCAAGCAGAAGTGTGAAAAGAAACAGGACATTTGTAGAGCCCCCAAGTATCTCCCCACGGGAATGAGAAACCTGGTAGACAGCTCTTTAACCAAGTTTTCAAACTTAATATGACTTTTCCTATGATCTAGAAGCATCATTTACACAATAAGATACTAAAACACACTCTTTCCTTTAAAACATTCTGTTACTGGGGAGTCTCGGTGGCTCAGTCGGTTGAGCGTCTGACTTCGGCTCAGGTCTTGTGGGTTCAAGCCCCGCATCGGGTTCTGTGTTGACAGCTCAGAGTCTAGAGCCTGCTTCAGATTCTGTGTCTCCCTCTCTCTCTGTCCCTCCCCCATTCGCACTTTGTCTCTCTCTCTCAAAAATAAGCATGAAAAAAAACCTAAAAGAATAATAAATAAAAAATTCTGTTACTTGTAAGACGTAACGGAGCAAATGATTACATGAGTAACAGCACAGCTTACAAACTGGTAAAAAAAAAACGATGTCATAATTTGATATATAATACAATAAATAATACTTTATTAATGCAATATTTTGATTGATCATAAGATTTTCTGGCTCTCTTTTCTGCAAATGTCTGCAACATCATTTATTAGGTCCTCGAAAATTATACTTTTAGCGACTTCGTCTTCAATTGATACGATTGAAAGTGACGTCAATCAACCTTGCCAGCTGTAAGGCTGCAAATAATATTTGATCATTTTTAATTTGAGGATGATCTTTCTGCTGCTACAAATGTTAGCGGAGCTCCGAAGAATCTTTTACAGGCTGCGACAGCCCTGGGATTCATTTCTGATAAATTATTTTGAAATACAAATTTTAGGACATCTAGAGCTGATGATTCCCATGGAACAATTTTTCCAAGAAGATTTAACTCTTCGTGCGAATCAGTTTTGTGTAAGTCTGAGTTTAGTTTTCGATGTAAATTTATACAGTGGTATTTTAATGTTTCCTCTGACATTTCCTGGAACTTGTGGAGGTCACACAAGAAACCGAAAGTAGCTTCATCATTTGTGCATATGTCAAAATGCCTGTTGATCCATTCTACTACCAAATCTATCTATTACTCTCTCTGGGAAGAATTAATTCTAAAATTGACCCCTTCGCTAAGAACCTGGTTCTTCTGAAGCTTACATCAAAGCGATGTTCTTTTCCATCAGATGGGACAATCCTTCAACCCAAGCCTGTGGATATTTGCTTTGTAATGTAGCAGTTTATAAAAAAAAAAAAAAAAAAACCCACAGATTTTAAAGTCTTTGACGATTCTAATAACGCCCTGATAATGCTTTATTATAATGTCCACACTGTAAACTTTTGTTTTGTAGTAATTACTGGCTGGGTTTACTGCCTGGGCATTCATAGCTCCCCATCCTGGCGCTCAGATCGAAGAGTTCATATTCGCGCGGACGCCGCAGGGGCCAGCTCCAGGCACGGACAGGAAGGCTGGCCTCAGACTGCGGCTCCCGGCGCTGTTCCCACGTGGAGCCCCCGTGGCGCTGCCGTCTCCACCGCCAGTCCGCATCCGGGTCCCGGTCCACGCTGCTACCGATACCTCCCCTCTGCTCATGCGCGCCCTCCCTCGGCCTTCCCTTACCGAACACCATTCAAAGATTCAATCACTAGGATCCGCAAAACGTTTCCGAAATTTCAAAATGCTTCAGGACGCCTTACCAGCCATTTGCATGCCCGGCGTTCGGTCACATGCCTGTGAGGCCGGCCCCGTATGGAGAGCCATATAGTCTCAGACGGTTGTTTTTGTTTTTGTTTTTATTTTTTACTGAATATCTTTCTGCTACTCTGTCCGCGTCGGTGCACAGTTTGCTCCCTGAGTGTTTCCAGCGGCCGCACACGGTCCCGTAGAAGGACACCCCAGCGTTGGTTTACCCACCGCCCAGCTGATGACCATTGAGGCTCTGGTTTCAGTGTTGCGCACTGTGCTAGAAATAGTTCTGCAATCAACAGCCTTGTGTACTGGAGTCATTCGTTCTTCTGATACCAACAAGTGGAAGTGCTAGGGTGTTTTGTTTTGTTGTGGTTTTTTTTCTTTAATTTAAAATGCTTTTTATGGGGTTGTTACTATGTGTCGGGCAGAGCGCTGGGCGTTTTTATATACACATCCCATTTAATGCTCTTACCAGAACTATGCGCTACAGAGTATTTCACCAACAGTTTACGAATGAGGAAACTAAGACTCAAAGAGGCCAAGTAAGCTCAGGACCTGCAGCCAGTGAGGAGAAAACCAGAATTTTTCATACCCGGCAGCTCCGACTCCAGCACTGACGATCCCAACTACCATGCTGTCCTGCCTCTAGGTGTCCGTATGGACCAGTTTGCATTTATGACTTGAGAGGCCGATATGTGCCCGTCACTCTACGGCAAGAAGCTTGATGATGCTGATCCAGCGAAATCGAGATGTTTATCCTACATATGGGAGAGGGGCTGACCCTCAGAAATTCCACCGGATCTCACAAACAAATAGCCGAGTCGAGACCTGCCCCCAGGGCCCCTCTGTTTTCCTAAGAATGCGTAGGCGCATCTGGGCGTGGTCACCATGACAGGTCTTGGGTTCCGAAGGCAAAGCTGCTCAGCCACATCCTGGGACCAGAGAGGCTGTGTGGGTGGGTTGGCCTTTCTATGTTGTAAGTCGAACCCAACTTCATGTCTTCACTCCTCAACCCCAAAGTTTGTCGAATTGGAACTTGAGACACAAATAGGAGCAAAGGGAACAAAAAGAGCACCTTTGGGTTGAGTCCGTTTGACCGTGATCCCCACAGGCACGAGGGTGCTGGACAAACTGGTGGCCAGGTTGGGGGGTTGGGGTACCTCATTCTCTGTAGTGCTACCCTCAATCCCAGGGAATTCTCTGCTACAGTCTTTAAACTTAGTTTCTCTAGGGGTGCTTGGGTAGTTCCGTCAGTTAAACGTCTGGCTCTTGATTTCAGCTCAGGTCATGCTGTCACAGTTCGTGAGTTCCAGCCCCGCATTGGCTCTGCGTTGATGGCACAGATCCTGCTTGGGATTCACTCTCTCTCTCTCTCTCTCTCTCTCTGCCCATCCCCCACATGTGCACGCTCTCTGTCTCTCTGTCTCTCTCTGTCTCTCTCTGAAAATAAACTTTAACAAAAACTTTTAAGTCTTTTAAAAACATTTAAAAAAAAATAAACTTAGTTTCTCTCCTGTATTGTCAAAACACTACAAGCACACACATGTTCTGGATGGTTAAGGCCGGGAAACGCCTCTCAGCCTCTGTCGTCACGGTAAATAGAGAAGGACACTATTTCCACTAACGGGGTTCTGCCAAACCGACAGGAAACAGGAAGGGGGAACCACCTGCCTGGTGACTCCGGCCGTGGCATCGGAGCTCATTTGGCAAAGGAAGACCGCGGCAAATCTACACCTTTCCCTCCTGCCTTCCGCTGACCCTGACGGATTTGAACAGGAGCCCTGACATCCTCTCCAGGACTCCCTGCCAGACTACCCTCGGCCCTCCCCTGGATGGGAGAGAAAACAGAGAGAAATCACGAGACGTATGGAAATATTTAGCCATTCAAGACCCAGACATACATCTGAGCAATTAGAGCAAATGTCACAGCAGCTGGCAGAGTCAGTGCAAGAAACAGGAGAAAAAAGGTAGTCTTTCGGTGTTCTTCCAAGAGAACATTTCAACTATGAAACTATGGGAGGCAGTCTTCAGAGGAAAAATCTGGAAAAATTGCTTTTGGGGTGAAAAATATGATTGATAAATTTTTAAGTGGAGAATTAGCAGAAGAGTTCAAGAGATATTACCAGGGCTCATAAAGGGCCAAGAGACGACAAATGAGAAAGGAGTAAGAAGAAAAGGACACTTAAACAGGATATAAAAGTAGTTGGAAAAGAAAAGAAAAAAGGAGGAGGGAAGCAAGAATTTAACAGGAAACATCTTCCCTAGGCCACCTGAATGTGGACGTCTAGCCCCAGGATGCTTACCAGAAGGAACTACACGCCTATCTATGCCTTCATTTCACCTGAACATGTAAATGAGTTTAATTTCTCTCTTAAAAAACTTCATTTGGGTCACAAACAAAGCCCAGCTTTGAGCTATTGTAAAGGAGCACACTTACAATAAAATGTCCCAGAAAGTTTAAAAAATGCATTCATGCATTTATTCATTCAACAAATAAACATTGAGTTCTTTCTACGTGCCAAATAAGGTGACGGGCAAAGACTTACCACGGAGACACAAAAATAAATCGGGGATGATAATATTAATATTTAACAAAGGCAGGATTGAAGCAAAATAGTCATCGTGAACAATTTTCTCTCCATCTTTGCCAGACATATGAACAAAAACTAGAGAAGATTTGGTTACTATTATCAATTAACTCGCATATGTGTGTGCATAGAACACAGAGCATCATAAATCCAAAGATCCAATATGATATTTGACCAAAATGGATTTGAACAATTTTATTAATAAACTAGAATACGCCTACGCATCTTTCAATTCTTTTTTTTTTTTTCACATCTTTCAGCTCTTCTACCCAAAAGTCTAATATGGTATCCACTAACCACAGGTAGCTGTTTAAATTCAAATTTTAACTGATTAAGATGAACACGAAGAATCAGTTCTACAGTCTTGCTAACGACGTTTCACATTTCCAGTGGATAGCATGGTGCCCCCGCATCCCATTTCTATCACAAAAATGTCTATCGGACAGTGCTTTGGACAGTGCTGCTACACAGAATGCAGTTTGTAAAGTGCGATGTAACACTTACGAAAGGTCCCTATGATATAACACGCACAAAAGAAGGATAAGCTTTTAAAACTTTCGTTGAGGTTAATAATTAAAAATCAAGATCTTAGCACCAGACATGTTCGTTGTTACCGGTGTGTCATTGCTTCTAAGTCCTCTCAGCAGGCTGAGCTGGGAAGGACGTGTGTGCGCATATACACACGCGTGCACGCACACACACATACACAAGCATGTGCACGCACACATGCACATACACACTACATACGCACATGCGTACATGCACACATGTGTGCATACACACACGTACATACACACAGGCACAAGCACTGCTCATGCGCGCATATGCACACACGTGCACAAGCACGCGCACATGCACACAGGCACACCCATGTGCATACACACATGCACATACATACACGCACACGCACAAGTACACGGACGTGCACATGCACACACATGCACAAACACATGCACATATGCACACGCATACACACACGCACAAGTATGCACATATGCACACACACGCACGTGTGCACATGCGCACATACATTCGCAGATACACATGCATATACATATACATGCATACACACGTACACACATGCACGCACATATTACTTAGGTATCAGTACTTATTTCTGTATCTATAGGTGATAAATATGTAGGTATATAGATGACAAAGAGAGAGATGACATTAAAAACCATAGACTCATCTGCTACCTTCCATTTGAATCCAGAACAACACAGCACACCTCTAATCTCTTTCTTTCTATATTCCTTCAACAGTGAGAAACTCAACTGCCATTATCCTCAAAATAGGTATTCATTTGCTCAAACCTAGAACTCGGAGAAGTCAGCTTCAAAATTCTAATTCACTGCAAAAAGGACACCAACCTGAAGTACCACCAACTAGGGATCGGGATTTGGTTATTTGTTTGTTTGTTTGTTTGTTTTAGGTAAGGCTCCTTGGAGAAATACCTGAATCCGGAGCCAGGGTAGAGGCAGACAAGATGAACCTGACATCTCTCAATACCAGAAAGTAATAAAGTGCTTGAAGAGTCAGAGAAGAACCAGATGGAAGGGACTCCCAATTGCCAAACCTGGGACAATCTGAATTTTTTTATATAATGAAGATTTTATATAATGATAATAATGGATTATAAACCACTGAATAGATTGGGTCCATGAATCCATACTGATATAAGTCAGTAATGAAAGAAAGAAAGAAAGAAAGAAAGAAAGAAAGAAAGAAAGAAAGAAAGAAAGAAAGAAAGAAAAAAGAAAGAAAGAAAGAAAGAAAGAAAGAAAGAGAGAGAGAGAGAGAGGGAGGGAGGGAGGGAGAAAGGGAGGGAGGGAGGGAGGGAGGAAGGAAGGAAGGAAGGAAGGAAAGAAGGAAGGAAGGAAGGAAGGAAGAAAGGAAGAAAAATTTTCTTCATTAAGAAGGTGGAAAGAAGGGGGAGCCTGGGTAGTTCAGTCAGTTAAGCAGCCAACTTTGGCTCAGGTCATGATCTCACTCACGGTTTGTGAGTTCAAGCCCCACATTGGGCTCTGTACTGACAGCTCAAAGTCTGGAGCCTGCATCAGTCTCTTTCTCCCTCTCTCTCTCCATCCCTCCCCAGCTGTGCTCTCTCTCTCTCTCTCTCTCTCTCAAAAATAAATAAACATTTTTAAAAACAGAAGGTGGAAAGAAAATACTCTTCCTTATAGTAGTATGTCAACTGCTAATACAGAGTCAGAAAGCCGCAAGTGCGTAGTCATGAAAGCTGAAAAGACTCCATGGTGTGAATTCAATATCTTCCTGATAAAAACTCAATATATTCAGAATAAAAGGGTCTGACCTTAAAACAATGCAAAATATCTACTGCAAACCACAGCCAATATCACACGTGACAGTCACTTCCATTCAAGTGAGGGATGGGACAAGGGCGCTTCTGATCACCGTCGGCCATGTTGTGTCTGTTCTAGACAGTTCAGTAAGACAAAGACAAAACGTGAGATTTACAACTACTGGAAATTTTTTAGTATTTCTCAACATGTTTGTTGACCTTGAAAACCCAAGAGAATCAACCGAAAATAAACATTAAAACAACTAAGAGAGGTCAATGCAGAGGCCAGTTACACTAATTGTTTTAATGTTTATTTTTGAGAGACAGAAAGGGACAGAGTGTGAGTAGGGGAGGGGCAGAAAGAGCGGGAGACACAGAATCTGAAGCAGGCTCCAGGCTCTGAGCTGTGAGCCCAGAGCCCGATATGGAGCTCGAACCCATGAACCATGAGATCATGACCTGAGCCGAAGTCAGACGCTTAACTGACTGAGCCACCCAGGCACCTCTATAAATGTTTTTTTTTTTAAATATTCTTTCCTATGTATCCACATGACCACTAAAAACTAACCATAGTTAATAATACAAAATAATATCATCTACAATCACAATAGAAAATCCGAACACATTAAACTGAACAATAAATGTGAGGTATACATAGTAGCAAAACAAAAAAACTGTAGATAAAAGGAAAGATATACCAGGTTCCAATAGTATTTATTATAAAGATAGCACTTTTCCATTGACTTGTATATGTAATGCAATTTCAATCAAAATCCTCATAAAAGTTAAATGCTCATAAATGTTCTGAAAAAATGGGAATTATAAGTGATTTCTCCATCAGATACTAATTAAAATGAATTACAGAACCATGGTATTAAAACCATATGGACCTGGACCAGAAAAGACATGAAAGGACATAAACGAGAAATTTATCTAAAAATAAAACAAATAAAATGCTCAAAGACTACATGAAAGATATTTAGCCCATTAGTTAGCAAAGAAATTGATACAAAGTAACACTTTTTGGCTTCAAAATGGACAAAGTTTGAAAAAGACTGTAAACAAAACGGGGAAAAAGGAGGAAGTACGGTTGCCCCGTACGCTTTGAATATGAGGGCAATTTTCTCTAACCTTTAAGGAGAGTCAGAGAAACATGTAAGAAAAAACTTTACATTTTAGTGCAAACTTTGACTCCAGAATTTTATGTCTCAAACTTGGCCCAATCCTCCACTTGACCTCATGGAAGAGTATGCAACCAGTTTTAAATACTGCATCCTTGGAGAATTTACTAGGAAATGGAGAGAGGCACACAGTGTAGGAAGGGAAGGAAGCAGGCGAGGATTGACTTTGCAGAGTCGGATCCCAGCCGGCATCTGGGGAAAACGGCTGCTGGCCAGACAGAGATGTGTAAGAGGATGTGCCTCTCTGTTTACTACCAGCCTTATGCTTTCTTTATCTTCAGCCATTCCTGTTGCTGTTAATCTCCCGCTCCTCCGTTTTCTCTCTCCCAATACTTTGGTTGGCTTCCTGATGACAGCACAGTAACTCATTCATTCATTCATGTACTGTGTGAGTAAGGTATGGAAATAAAGGAAAGCCGCCTGAACGGGAAGATGCGAAGGCTATGTATTCAGAGCTTGCTATAGCAAGGGAGTCCACCGCTGCCTCTTGTGTTGGGCAGAGACTCAAAGGCAAAAGGGAGTGGAAAGCTTTGCCGTAGGAACGGGGAAGTCTTCGGGTGAATCCTGATGGCCTGCGGAAGCTACCTCGAAGCGGGGCGTCCTGCGTCATTGGCGAGAGGCACAGGTCTGGCTTTCTCCGGTTGGTCCTAAATTGGAAGCAGGGGCAAAACTTAGGTACACTGTCGGTTATTAATCAAATCCTAACCATCTGAGGCCAAACGTTGTAGGCGTTTTTGTTTGGCTTCCTGGACTGGTTGCTATGGAGCATGGATTCGTTTCCTGGGCTGGATGCTGCAGACTGTGGGTCAGAGTTCAATTTTTATACATGGCCCGGCTATTGTCTGAACATTCAGTCTCTCGTAAGCAGTGGGGAAAAATATCGGGTTTACAAAAATACGTGAAACGTATTTCATGCCCTTAGGGAGATGATGGTCCCGTAAGAGAATGCTTATACTTGAGGTAAAAGCCACGTCTCATCGCCGTGGCCTGCAAGATCCCTCAGTACTTGGCTCTGGTTAGTGCCTTCTGCCTCATTTCTCACTACCCTGCCGTCCCTCACCTGCTCTCCAAACACATCGGCCATCCTGCCAATGGAAAAACAACCATCCTAGAAGCAAACAGAAAAGGACTGCATTGTCTGGGAGACTTTCCTTGCCCAAACGACGCCAGTGATAAAAGACTCCTTCCCCCAAAAAAAAACTTCGTTGGTCTAGGTTCTAAACACCTATTTCCATGACTTTGAGCTTTAAGAATACATATGCAAGCTCCAAATTAACACGTACTTATCATTTTAACATTTTAATACACATTGAGTTCTACACTGAAGTTACTTCAAATAACTCGCAGTTATATAGAAGTCCCTGAGACTCATGAACTCAACTATATGCATTTGATTTAAGAGTAAGTTTGTAGCAGCCCAGAGTTGGGCAAGTCCACCTTGAGCACAGACCCCATCTTTAAGCCCTGTAGACACATGCCCCTGCATTTCGACAGCAGATTGGAAATAAACAGTGACAGCCTCATGCTCGCAGTGACGAAGAAACAGAATATACGTGACTTCAGTTCTGTCTTCCTAAGTGATCGCTTGGAAGTTCTTTTGTATTTAAAATTTAAAACAGTGTGGACTGCACAGTGTGACCCTTTTGTTTTAGGAGTGCAAATTTCAGCGCATGCATGATTTATGGAATTTGAATCGAGTCTTTACGATTGAAATTCATTATTCTCCACTGTCGATTATTTGTTTGAAAAGTAAAAAGAATTAAGAAAATAACATCTTACAGCAATGGTACGATATGGTAGTTTGATCCTCGTGTGAATTTATAAATGAGGCTCATCGGTCACAAAAATATTTGCCAACAGCCAAAAGCTGCCTCGGACGATCAAGAAACATCAAACATCAATGCCGTTTTTTGAGATCTATGCCCGGAGATTGTGGAGAACGCCATTAACTCCGCAGCAAACAAATGCAAGGAAATGGACAATTAAATGGAAAAAGAATCAAATTTTAAAGAAGAATGCCAGGAGAAATGACAAAAGACACTACTTTAAAACTCCAGAAGAGATTGGAAGAGCAAAGCTTGAGAACCTTGATCCTTCTACACCCAGAACGGGACGCTCTGTCTAAGGCGATGGAACCAATCACGTCAGGTTCACTATCATTCAACCCTCTTCCTGATTTTTGTAGAAGAAGAAAAACCTTGGCAAGTTTTTACTGAATAAAATAGAAATTGAAGGGGTGCCTGGGTGCCTTAGTCGGCTAAGCGTCCAACTTCCGCTCAGGTCATGATCTAGCGGTTCATGGGTTCGAGCCTCGAGTCAGTCTTTGTGCTGACAGCTCAGAGCCTGGAGTCTGCTTTGGATTCTGTGGCTCCCTCTCTCTCTCCGCCTCTCCACCTCTTGTGCTCTGTCTCTCAAAAATAAATAAAACACTAAAAACCTTTAAAAAAGAAGAAATTGGTGATGAATTTTCCAGTCATGATATTTTAGTGATTTTTTCAACCAGAGGAGACATCGGAAATGGAATTTTTATCAATCTCTGCCAAAATTATCCTCACGTTGAAGACTTTTCGTAACTATTTGTATATTGGTTGCTTCATGTGAAGGAAACTCTTTGAAATTAAAATTAATAAGGAGGTGTTCCTCAGCCGTCTATGGGCGAAGACAGACCAATCCGGCCGTGGACAATACCAAACATGAATGTATGAAAATGCACGCAAAACACGGGCACATTTGCAGAGGCCAAGGCACAAAATGAGAAGCTGTAATGTTGTTGTTTCCTACGTCGGCAGACCAGTATGTAGGAATAAGTTTTTCCACATTAATGTAATTAAATAGTATTTATTACATATTTTTCTTATTTGTACTGTAACTTCTTTCTGGCATGATGGTTTATATGAAGTTCGATGAAAGATGTTTCTCTTTTATATTTCTTTTCTGGCCCTCACTATTATTTGCTTTGTTTCAGAATTATTGCTGAAAACCATCTTGGTGAAGAGAGCCGTGTGCGCCATGGGCCAGCCTCGCCTCTGCTTCTGGGCTCCTATAGACACATCAAGCCTTGGCTCAGCTGGGAGCCCTAGAACCTTCCTGCTAATCATTTGCTCGTTCATTGTCCGTGTCCTGCCACCAGCACGGGCGCCCCCGCGGGGAACACTGCGCTGCCCTGTTTCCCTGCAGGAAATATCTGTTGGGTTGAGCCCTAAACTGACTTGGAGGGGCAGGCAGGTTCGAGCAGGGCGGGAAACTGGGAGGAACAAGTGAGCAAGAACTGGAAGGAGGCAGACCGTGTGTCTGGAGGACATGGTCGGGACATGAAAACGGCCCTAAGACGGTCCTCCTAACCCAGGGCTGACTGACAATGGACTTGAAGGTGTTTGGGCTTTATGCTCAATAAAAGAAGCTGTTTTAAGCCAGGGAGTGACAGGATCCCCATGTGCCTTCTGGAAATATCCCCGTGACAGCAGAGACAGAAAAGGTATGGAGGGGCACAGATGGGGGCTGGAGGATGGTGGGAGCCGCCCTCTCTGGACCTTCTGGAAAAGCACAGGGACTGTGCTCCATGGTGTCCCCCAACACTGGGGTTTCCTCTCGAGAGAGAGGGCAGGGCCTGGTGTCCAGGAAAGGAGAGGCCGCACCTGGGCACCAGGCCGTGGGCAGGGCCGCGCAGGAGGGTTGGTGCAAGGGCCCGGGGAGGGTGGAGGCGGACCGTAGGAAGTGTCCTGAGCGAGACGCCGGCAGGGAATGGAGCCTGGGGCAGCGAGCGAACCCACAGAGGCACGACTCCACGCGCCCGCCGGTCCCCACCCTCGCCTACCCGGGAGCCCAGGTTGGGGAGGCCACGGGGAATTCTCTGGGCTCCGGCACTAATACAGGATTTCCAAGAAGGTACTCCTGAGAGATAAGGGGCCTCCAGCTCTTGTTTATTAAAATCCACTTTGGCAAGGAAGCCGCTGCAAACCTGGCCCGCTGTGACCCCGCAGAACCCATCCCCGGTCCCCACACCCAGGGACGTGCCGACGGAGCTGAGGAGCCAGGCAGATGCTCCGGGGAGCCCCCCCTACCACCACACCCCCCCCCGCACCGGTGGCCAGCACTCTCTGCGTCCCGACTCCACCGCTGATGGAGGGACCCTCCTGGGACGCGGAGCAAGGGGCAGGCTTTGAATCTTCACACGCCACGAGGAAGAAAATCAATTTCAATGCCCAAAGGAGAGAATTACTGCAGCAGAAGGTCACCCAACCACTACAAGTCGCTGTATTGTTCTGGGGACTTGGACAGGGAAAAATGCCACCGAGTGAGGTAAGAATGCTCGAGGTCGGAAGCAAACCCCTCTCCCCAGGCGTCATGGGGGAGAGTCCCCAGGGTGGGGGGTGGACGAGACCACACAAAGGAAGAGGTTTCTTTGTGTATGCACTGACGGCGGCGACGGGCCAAATTCTGCCTCCCGCCGCTTCACACAAGTCATCGACTACGCTGCGGAGTTCTGGCTCACGTTCGGTCTTGGAGGGACCGGCTGACCTTTGAGCGTTATTGCTTCGGTCTCGGCAAAACCAGCGGCAATGGCCACTTTGCTTAGATGTGAGAGACACGCTTCACAGCCCGGCCTCCAGGCTCCAGGGCTCCCTGATTCCCTGGGCACTGAGACACATATGCCTTCTAGATCCACTCCAGCAAAGCTGGACGCAAAGAACCCACCGAGGCCCAAGCGCCCTAGTTTTGCTTGGGGCCAGTGCGACGTAGCACAGTCAGACAGAGCAAAGATCAAACAAGAGGTCCATTGAGCTGGGCACTTAAAAGTCCCATTTCTGGGGAGCCCTGGGTGGCTCAGCCAGTGGAGCATCCAACTCTCGATTTTTGGCTCTGCTCATGATCCCAGGGTCGTGAGATCAAACCCTGCATCAGGCTCGGTGCTCAGTGTGGAGGATGCTTAGGATTCCCTTTCTCTCTCTTCTTCGCTCACTCTCTCTCTCTCTCGAATATATATATTTTTTTAAGTCACATTTCTGGGAGTAAAGAGTGCCAGGCAGCTGAGGCCAACTTTCCTATCCAGGCGATGTGGAAACAGGTGATCAGTATCCCGTAATTAAGGGGAAAAGAGATTTTTGCAGATTTTTCATGCCTACCACCCTCTAGATAATTTGCACGAAGTCCCAAACCCTTCTGGAAGATAAGGGGCTCGACTCTGTTTCCTGACAGTCAAAGTTAGAGAAATCCATGGGGCGGACTGTAGTGGGCCCGGCAAAGACCGGGGCCAGAAAAAGCGATGAAATTTCTGGAATGAAGACGTGTTAAGAAAGTAGTGGGCCGGTCAGGCGACTCGGACCGCTCAAGGACACAGTGTCCGTGGGAGATATCCTCAGGGAACTCCCTCTCCCATGACACCTTTCGCCAGGGCTTCTGAGAGACGGCCCCGGCAGCACCACGTTCCTCTGGACAGAAGTGCCAGCTGGTGCTCACGATGGCCCTGAGGGGACTGAGGGGAGACAGCAGAGAGCAGGGGAGCCCTGCACCGCAGCTGCGCGGAAGCCGCACCCCAATGCTGTCCGCAGTCTGAGGAGAATTAAAATAAATTAAAAACCGGCGGAATGACACCAGAAGCACAGTCCATGAAAGAAAATAATGATAAATTGGACTTCATCAAAATTAAAAACTTCTGCTCCACAGAAGATGCTGTTAAGAGCCTAAAAAGACAAGCCACAGGCTGGGAGGAAATATCTGTGTGTCACATACCCAACAAAGGACTCAAACCCAAATTATATTACAAACTGCCAGTAATAGGAAAACAAACAACCGAATAAAAAATGGGTCCAACTTTTAGCAGGCACTTCGCCAAGGAAGATGGACACGTAACAAAGAAAAAAAGCGCTGGGAAAGGTATGTAGTACCACTAGTCATCAGGAAGATGCAAATTAAAACCACGGTTAGATACCACTACACACCTATTAGATTAGCTAAAATGCCAAAACTGGATGGATAGATAGATAGACAGACAGACAGACAGACAGATAAAAGGCAGGGAGAACACGAAGAATACCAAGGGCTGGAGGGGACACAAAGCAACTGGACTCCTCACACGCTGTTGGTTCAAAAGGCCACAGCCACCTTGGGAAACAGTTAAGCAGTGTCTTATAAGATATAACTCTAAAGAAATGGAAGTTTATGTTCCCGTAAAAACCCGAATCCAAATGTTTGTAGTGAATGGACTTTGCAATCTCCAAAACGCCGGAAACCGCCCAAATGTCCTTCACCGGTGAACGGATAAACAGAGCGGAGAGCATCCGCACGGTGGAGTGCCCGTCGGTATCACGAAGGGACGGGAGTACGGAGATACGCGAGGACGTGGCTGGGTCGGAAGTCCTACACGGAAGTGTACGATTCCACTTACCTGACTTCTTCTGGAAAGGCAAAAACTTCGGATCGAAAACATGAGGAATTAGGGGCGCCTGGGCGGCTCGGCCGGTGGAGCGTCCGACTTCGGCTCAGGTCATGATCTCACAGTCAGTGGGTTCGAGCCCCGCGTCGGGCTCTGTGCTGACTGCTCGGAGCCTGGAACCTGCTTCAGATTCTGGGTCTCCCTCTCTTTCCACCCCTTGCCTACTCATGCTCTGTCTCTGTCTGTCTCTCAAGAATAAATAAGCACTGGAAAAAAAAATTCAAAACAGGAGTAATTAAAGGGTTTGGGGGGCATGGGGAGGGGATGATTGATTACAAAAGGCAGGAGAGAATTTGGGGGTGATCTGTTTATTATCTTCGTGGTGGTAGAGATTATAATTGTGTTCGCTTCAGCCTAAACTCATAGAACTATAGAACTATACGCTAAAAAGAGTGACTTTTATCGCATATGAATCAAAACGTGAATAAATTTGTTACAAGTGTATCAAAAAATAAGCTGGTAGGAAAAAAAACTGTCTCTGAACTTGCCCTTGATTCAATGAACGTTAAAGAAGACCCTACCCATTGGGTTTAACAGTCATAGACCAAGCACCTGGGAGAAGCCCCCGAATGGTCCCAGGGGTTCTGGGGGGACTTAGCCAGTTCTACCTTCCAGGGACAACCCCAAAGCAGAGTGGGAGTGGAGAGAAACCCAGCTGGAACCCGGGGGCTTCCGTGGAGAGGCCCTGAGGGATAGGGTCCGGGAGCGGGGATACAAGGAGGCAGGAGTGGGTGCGTGCACACGGACAAGGCCAATTCCAAAATGGAGAGAGGCGGAGGGGACGCAGGGGTGTCGAACGGGCGGCCAGGCACCGCACACGCTGGTGGGAACTTGGCAAGGGTCTGCACGGCACAGCCCCCAGAATCCCGCAGTGACTCGTTTCGGAGCCAGATGGAACATAAATAAATACCCAACACCTAGCCCACTTGGATCAATCGGTGGAAGAAGGTGGGGAGAGGCTTTCTCACAACATACTGTAAATAGCCCATCAGAAGAAGAACACCAGGGAGAGGTCACAATGACCGCGTGAGCTGACATTTACAGGGTGCCCACCATACGCCAGGCACGGCTTCAAGTGTTGGGGATGCACTGACTCACTCAATCTGCCCGCAGCTCGGAGATACTTTTATTACCCCCATTTCGCAAGTGAGAACATCGAGGCACAGAGAGACGACGTAACGGGCCCAGGGTCGCACCCAGGGTAAGCGGCAGAGCTGGGGTTCGGACGCAGGCAGTCGGCTCTAAGCATGCCCGCTTCACTCTGTGCTGAGCTGCTGTTTGATCGTGGGTATAAACACATAGACGACGGAGCTCACCATTTCCCAAGCAGCCTGGTCTCCCCTCACGTGCCACCTGCCCACCCAGACCGCCAGCTGTTTTGAGTGCCAGTGTACACCTGCTTGGCACTGCCCAGCACGCAGGCTCACGCAGACACGCACACGGACTCACGCAGACACACACACACACACACACACACGCACTCCAAAGTGGACACAGCTCCTCAAGGAAGCCAAGGGAATCAATAGAGCAAAACACCATGGAAGAATCATGAGACCCTTGTTCTTGAAAATAATAAGTCTTTTCCAAAAGAGGCCAGCACCGCGAGCACCAGTGAGAGCCAAATGACGCCGGAGCAGTCCAGCCAATAAATTAATTTCATGTGGGGGAAAAAAAAAAAAAAAACCACTGGGTTGGCCCTGCATTAATACAGCGCCTGCCGACACCAAGATCTCATTACAAAACAGACTTCCCTGGCAAGGCTCTCAGCCGAAGCTGTTTTGGATTCGAGCTTCTCCTGGGTCCCCTGTGCCTAACAAAGATTCCACATCAAATGCAGAAAAGATGGCCCCGTCTAGACATCCTGCTGCACGTAAAACACACACAGCCTTCTCCGCGGGCACGCAGAAGCAAGCCCTGTAGAGTCGTGGCCAGCCCAGCGCCGGTGGCCCGCAAAACCGGGGAAGGTTCCACCTTCGGACAAAGAAGGGCTTTTGCCACTGTGATTCAGAAATAGCCCTCGGGCTTTTTGTGGGGATCAGTTATGAGCTTCTAGAAGATTCCGAGGACTCCTAGTGAAAACTAAAAGGAGAAGTTGTCGCTGTAGAGCGCGCAACGCCCGGGGAAGGAGGGGAAGATCTGTGACTCTTGATGAACTGCAGGCTGCCCCACACCAAACCGGGCAGTAGTTCAGCCAGGGCAGAGCTGAAGTGGCCCTCAGGCGTGGCCCAAAGACGAAACCTCTGTAAGACCACGGACAATGTAAACATTATGTACATAAGGGAATGTACATAAGGGAAGGGAGGTGGAGATCTGAGTTCAGCTCGTTAAGGACAGTAATACCGAGTCGGCACCTGCTCCGGGGCCTGCAGGCCGCAGGTGCTAGGAGCTGGCGCACAGCGGTGGATAAAGCAGGTGAGCGTCCCATGCGACTTGTGCAAAAGCCAGACACGGCCCACAAGGGAACGCAGGCCAGAGTCTAGACGGTTACTGCCCCCGCGCCCCTCTCCGCCCTCGCCCTCGACCACCAGGGAACAGCCCCAGGGCTCAGCTGCCATCGGAACACGGCCCAGTCCCTCCCTGTCTCTGCAAGGCCCTTCTCCCAGCCTTTGTTTGGCTGGCCGTTCACCGTCCGTTCTCAGCTCAAATATCGCTTCCTCGGGGCCCACCCCCGTGCCACAGAAGCCCCGTCTTCCTCTCTCTCTCCCCCCGGCCCACACTGTTTACCCAGTTTATGTCCCCCACGCGGCATATTAAGGTCTGGTACACTTGTTTTCACTTGTCTCTCGGGCTGGATTGCCAGCCACGCGGGGACAGGAAACTTCCCTGTCTTGCAAACCTCTCAAAATCTGGTGAGCACAGAGCGCACGGTAGGCTCCTGGAAGATTTTTGAAAACTACAAAAGCAGCGCTGAGCTTCAGAGATAACACAGGCAGTAAAGATGCCTGATCTGACAGGGTGGGTCGGGGAGACTGCTCCGAAGAGGTGACACGTAAGCCAAGACCAGAGGGGTTGTGGGGGTCGCTGGGTACACGCGAACAAAGCCTCTAGGGCAGGGGAGAAAGCCTTGTGTCATAGAGGCATCCAAGAAGGGCGTCATGGCTAAAGAAGAGACGGCAGGCTGGAGAGGAAGCAGGGACACATTAAGGAGTCCTAACCCCACTCTACATGCAGCAGGAAAGTTCTGGAAGTTCAAAGTAGATGTGACACCTAGTCTAATTTATGTATATTTTTTTAAGTTTATTTATTTATTTAGAGAGAGTGAGTGAGAGAGCATGAGGGAGGGGCAGAGGGAGGGGGAGACAGAGAATCCCCAGCAGGCTCCACGCTGTCAGCACAGAGTTCAGGACCCACTCCCATGAACTGTGAGATCATGACCTGAGCCGCAACCACGAGCCGCCCAGGCGCCCCTAATTTCTATTTTTAAAGAATTGTTATGACGTTGGAATGGTGATGCCTCTTTACACACAGCACCGAAGGCACGATTTGTAAAAGAAATCATTGATAAGCTGGGCTTCATTACGATGAACAATTTCTGCTCTGGGAAAGACCCTGTCAAGAGAATGAGAAGACAAGCCCTAGGCTGCAAGTGAATATTTGCAAAAGACATGGCTGATAAAGCGCTGCTATCCCAAGATACAAAGAAGCAAGTTAAGCATCTGACTCTTGATAATGGCTTGGGTCATGCTCTCACGGGTCCGTGGGATCAAGCCGCTCATTGGGCTCTGGGCAGCATGGAGCCTGCTTGGGATTCTCTCTCACCCTCTCTCTTTCTGCCCCTCCCCCACTCGCTCGCTCTCTCTGTCTTGAAATAAATAAATAAATAAACAAACATTTAAAAAAAGAAGATACTCGGAGGGCAAATAAACACGTGAAAACCTGCTCCACATCATAGGTCATCTGGCAAATGCAAATTAACCCAACAAGATACCCGGGGACGCACCCATCAGAGTGGCCCAAATCCCACACTCTTGACAACACCAAATGCTGGTGAGGGCGTGGAGCATCGGGAACTCTCACTCACCGCTGGCTAACGAAATGAGGTCGCCATCTTGCAAGACCGTTGAGCGGTTTCTTGCAAAACTAAAAATATTCTTCCCATATGATCCAGGGATCGGGCTCCTTGCTGCCTACCCAAAGGAGATGAAGACTCGTGTCCACACAAAAACCTGCACACTGATGTGTGCAGCAGCTTTATTCATGATTACCAAAGCTGGGAAGCAAGCAGGACGGATAAATAAACTATTGATATATAAACGAGATGAAGGTTACATTCAGACAATGGATGTCATTCGCTGCTAAAAAGCAATGATCCATGAGGCCGCAACACGGAGGAGGCTCAAGTGCATATTTCTCAGGGAAAAGAAGCTGATCCCAAAAGGCCGCATACTGTGTGATTTCAACTAGACGGCATTTGAGCCAAGATAAAACAATGGAGACAGTAAGGAGATCCGGGGTTGCCAGGGATTGTGGGGAGCAGAAAGCGAGGGAGAGGCAGAGCACGGAGGGTTTTCAGGGCATGGCAATACTCTGTATGATACTACAATGATGGATAGGTGTCATTACCCATTTGACCAAACCCAGAAAATACACAGCACCGAGAGTGAATTCTAAGTTGAACTGTAGACCTCGGGTGATTATGATGAGTCACCGTAGGTTCAATTTTGGTAGAAAGGATACCGTTCTGGGGGATGGTGTTGATATTGGAGGTTATGCACGTGTAGGGGTAGAAAGTGTATAGGAATTCTCTATATCGTTATAAACCCAACACTGCTGTCTGGGGGGAGGGGGAGAGCATTTATGGCTATTTGGGTAGAGAAGAGACTACAAGGGGACAAGAATACAGGCAAAGAGACAAATTAGACATGGTAGCATCATGAGATGAGTGGGGACCATGAGACGCATGATGAAAATGCCGAGAAGTGCATGGATCAGGATATGTCTTAAGGCAGACCCTGCGGAAAGTATGGAAAGTATGAATCTAAGGAACTGTGGGGGTTAAGAACAACAACCAGGGACGGTTTCAGCGATATGATTCATACATCGTATATCTGATAAGGGCTAGCTAGCATCTAGAACATATGAAGGAACTCTTACGACCCAACACCGAAAGACAAACAACCCAATTTTAAAATAGGCAAAGGACTCGAATAGCCGTTTCTCCAAAGGAGATATACAAATGGCCAACAGGCACATGAAAAGATGCTCAACGTTATTAGTCATGAGGGAAACGCAAATCAAAACCATAACGAAGTACCACTTTATACCCACTAGCCTGGCTATAATAAAAAATGTTTAATTAGAAAAAATAAATGATAAGTGTTGGTGAGGATACGCATCCTTGTGCGTTGCTGGTGGGGATATAAAATGGGACAGCCACTGCAAAAAGTTGAATTCACTTCCAGGCATATGTACAGAGGAATTAAAAACAGGTGCTCAGACAAATGCATGTACGTGCCTGGTCATAGCAGCGCTATTCACAATAGCCAAAAGTGAGAACCACCCAAACATCCACCAAAAACGGACGAATGGATAGACCCACTGTGGCATGTGCATCCAATGGAATATTATTCGGCTATAAAAAAGAATGAAGTACCAACGCCCACCACGGTGTGGATGAACCCTGAAACACCACGCACAGCAAAAGAAGCCAGACGCAAAAGTTCACCTGTTGTGATTCCATTTATATGAAATGTCCAGAGCAGGTCAATCCATAGAGACAAAGTCAGACTGGGAGTTGCTAGAGGTTAGGCGCAGGAAGGAATAGGTACGGGGTTCCATTTTGGGGTACGGAAATGTTTGGGAGCTAGAAAGAGGCGGGGGCTGCACAACACTGTACACGCAGAGAGCCACTGAGTCCTTCACTTTACAAAGGTTAATTTTGGGGCGCCTGGGGGGCTCAGTCAGTTAAGCGGCCGACTTCGGCTCAGGTCACGATCTTACAGTCTGTGAGTTCGAGCTCTGCATCGGGCTCTGTGCTGATGGCTCAGAGCCTGGAGCCTGCTTCGGATTCTGTGTCTGCCTCTCTCTCTCTGCCCTTCCCCTGCTCATACTCGGTCTCTCTGTCTCTCAAAAATAAATAAACGTTAAAAAAAATTAAAATGGTTAATTTTATGCTATGTGAAAAACACCTCAATAAATTAATTGCAAAACAACAAAGGCTAACGACCAGGTTTGGGAAGTGAGCAACGGGGTGGATGCATGTGTCACTTGCAGAGGTGGGGGAGACCGGGAAGAAAGATTTAGAGTTTCGGTATCGGACACGTTACGTGGAGATGTCCCGGTGTCTGCAGAGAGTTTCCAGGGAAGCAGTTGGGAGATGGGCATCCAGACCTCAGATGAGAAGGAGGGAAGCAGGAGGAGGAGGAGGAGGGATGGAGCGGGAGGGAGGGGAGGAGGGAGGAACTAGAAGACGCCAGCTGACGGTTTCCAAGTGTGGCAACATAGTGGCCACCAGGAGGGGCAGGAACGGAGCCAGTTCCCAGGAGTTAAAAAAAAATAGTGAGTGGGAAGTAAAGATATGAAGATAGCATGTGTACACAATTCTTTGTAAGCTTTCACAAGCTTCTACCTTTTTTAAGGGGATAAAAAAATAAAGGAGTGAGTAGGGAAGTTAGGAGGTCAGGAATGAGCCTTTAAAATAAAAAGATGGGGGACAATGCAGCCGGTTGAGAAAGCAAACCGGGAGAGTCAGGCAGCGCCGGAAAATGGCGCCAAGTTAAGATGGACAAGCAGGGTTTCAAGAAGAGGGGGAGGAAGAGCGAAGAGGGGTGCAGGGGGGAGGGGCGGGGGCGGGGGGACGTAAGCAAGCACTCCGTAGAGAGTTGGCGTTAGAAAACATGAGGTCATTTGGGATCTACGGCTTCTGACTTTTCAGTGACGGACAAAGGACAAAGTGTTAGCCAAGGCGGTTAGACGGGGGTGGACAAGACCGAGATGCTAAGTGGGGGGCCTTCGCAGCGAGAGGAACAGCCGACTCATCAAGATGAATTCCGTTTCGTGAAGACTCCATCATACCTGATCCACCATACCCTCAGAAAGTAGATAGAACAGGTATAGACAGAACAGGTAAGAGAGCGGAAGGGTGAAAATGGGAACCTAAACGCCGGGGCTCCAGATTACGCCCCGAGCTCTTCCCTGTCCGGCGGGTAAAGCCGTGCGGAGCCTCGGTCCCCTCCGGACAACTGGCGTGGTCACTACGGCCATGAAAAAGTCTCCTTTGGCCCACAAAGCTTCAAGAGATTTCAGGGCGAGATGGAGATTAGGATCCTGGGAACTGAACTCGGACTCGAGAAAGGAGCCAGCTCTTGCGGGGGAGGGACACGAGCCCTTCAGAACTCCTCCGTCTTCGCTCAAACGCCATCTTCCCAACAAGACTCGTGGTGACCATCCCAGTTTAGATTGCTCACAACCACCCCACACGCCAGCTCCCAGCCCCCCTCCCCCTGCTTCTCCGAAACGGCACTTACACCTTCCAACACACTGTCGAATATCTCTCACTAGCGCGTGCCGAGTGCTTGGAACACGGCAGGTGCTCAATAAACAGCTGTCGAATGAACGAATAAATGAATGAATGAATGAATGAATGGACGAATAGACACAGCTTCCCCATGTTCCATGAGTGTGTCCTGTAGTTTTTTAGTTCTTTCATCTGGATACGGACAGTCCTGTCTTAATCGTGGAGGACCCCAAGCTTCTTCTGGTCACGCAAACCTATCTGCCCTCCACTACGTGAATAATGTAGTCATGTGTTTTGGTTAACTATCTATGTATTAGTACGTGACGATACACCGTGCATATTTTAACTGCCCGTGACTTTGTTAAAATTAAATATAAAATAAAACAAATACTAAGAGGTTATATTTCATTCGAGTATCAAAATAAAGCAGCTTCTTCTAGGCATACAACACTACCCTAAATAATAACTGAGCATGTGTCAGGAACACACGCAGGCACGTGTTGTTACAGTTACTGCCATCACCCCCCACAGCCTTGCTAGGTCCCTTACTATCCCCGTTCAACGGCTGAGAAGACAGAAGCTCAGATAAAGAACTTGTTTCGTGTCACAGTTAAGTGGCACGGCTAGGACAAAAACCTAGGGGTGCGTGCCCGGGCCCCCAGCCCATGCACTACAGGGAGGGGAGAGAGACCCCACCCTTAGGGCAGTTAGTTCACGGGAAGCAAGTCAAAAGCAATGCAGCACCCGTCCCCAATCACCGCCCCACCCCCAAGGACACAGCCAAAGACAGGATCGCCCGACAGCCGAGCCGCGCCTCCTAGAACGAGCCATTCGCCGGTCCAGCCAGAGCCGGTACACATACCCTGCCGACCCAGGCAGCTTGCATAGGCATTCCGCGCTCATGCTGACGCCAGAATCCCAAAATTCCCAAGATGTGGGCAGGCGAAGTGACCAAATTAAGAATTGAGCTGTGCCCAAACTGTCTATTCCCAAGGTGACCTCAAGTCCCAGTTGGACGGGGACAGTCTTGATTTAATTAGTAATACACCCCCCTTGCACTTTCAACGTTTTTATTATGTTCTCTTTCACTCTCTGGGGTGCCCCGGCCTGGACGAGAAATTACAGGATCACCCAGTCTATACCCGGGCTCAGCACGCGCATGACTGAGCCCAGGAGGAGCTCTGATTGGGACTGACAATCCTGTGATTTCTCATATCTAGCGAGTAGCCCCCCATACCCCCTAAGGTCAAAGGAGCAGGCCTCCCACGAGCAGCAGCTCGCCCCGAGAACGAAAGGTACAACCGGATGGAATTCGCATCCGCATCCGGACGGTCTCCGCCTCTGAACCTCATAGTCCATTGATGACCCCACAGTGGCAGAGCCTCCAGCGTCACTGAGACCTTATCTCAGTAGGAAAACAGCCTCACGGGCATCAGCAGGTTTCCCCAGACGCACCGAACAGGTGATCAGGGAGGGCCTTGTCTTATCAGTCGGATCCACCTGACAAACAGAACCGGGCAGTCAGACACCTGCTGTGGCACCCTAGAGCGGACTCCGTGCCTGGGAAAGGGAGGTGTCGGGTCAGCGGGAGTCAGGGCCACCCAAACAGAACCTCTGGGCATGCGGGGCCGCCCGCGCATTGGCAGGTGGCTCAGGGGTCCCTCTGGTGTGTCCCTTCCCAGCAGACGTGGTCCCGTCCCGGAAGGCCAACTGTCAGCACCCCCTCCTCCCCAGGACTTTGCCACAAAGCCCAGCCTTCAGGAGATGCCCCCAGGAAGAATGCTGGAGCCTCCTCTCCTGGGTGAGAAGAAAGGAATCCCATCCAAGTGCATGAGACAGGACCAAACAGTCCCCCGGGAGGGACACCCGCCCGGAAGCCGGAGTCCCACCAGCCAAACCTGAACAGCGCTCATTGTCAGAAACAGCCCCCGAACCCTTCTCGGATTCCCTGGGCCTGAGACGGGCCGAGGTCGACGCTTTAGCGTCTTGTATTGTCTTTGCCTCCTGGCTGTGGTCTGCTTCCTGAGGCAGAGGCGTTCGGGGAAGCAGTGGGACAAAATAAAGGGATTTCTGTCCCTTTCTGGGTTCGATTTTGGTGGGAAAAGCAGAGCGGAGACCCAACTGCCCCTTAACGAGGGCCGACTCCTTGCCTCAAAGGCCAAGCCCCTACCCAAGAGAAACGGAAGGAGCGGAGGTCCAACATCGTACGGCTAACGATCCTCCAAACTACGGGAGATGTTTACATGATCCTTTTTTAATCTGGTCTTTGTTCTAGGTGTTGCTAGTTTCCACCCGCCGCAGACTAGAAGGCTCTGCCACCCACTTGGCTGTGAGGGGTGCGTGGGCCGGGCCGCACCCTCTGCGGGCCTCAGTTTCTCCGTGCGTACACTCAGAGGGCCAGCCCGGATGACTCTATGATCTGATGGGCCCAGTGAAGAGCGACCCCGGCTCCCCGCCAGGGTCGGCCCCGCCTGGATTTGCCCCCATGTTACGGGACAGCGAGAACGATGGCGAGTTTCGCTGCAGCTCCTTGGCGGTGGAGGCCAGGCACTCGCAACTCTCCTCTTTGGTCAGAAAGAGCGAGCTGACTGCCAGGCAGTCCCCGGCGACCCAGGAATAAAGACGTGATAGGATCGGGCTCGATGGTGTTCAAGACGCATCAGACCGGGCTCAGACGCCTCCCGTATCTGCTGGGTCCCGCCTCCTGCTCTCGCCTAGCAGCGTGAAGGCAAACGGGGTGACGGGTGAGGCTCGTTCTCTAGCAAACCCATGGGCTTCACCTTTTTCTGAACAAGAGGTTGGAGATGGAGGGACCCGAGGGACCCACTCCTCCAAGAGGGTTTATGCCCAGCCCGGGCATCCGAAGGCGGGGTCCGATTACCTGCACTGACCTTACCCCAGGCGGCAAGATGCGGGCGAGCTCCCAGGCATAGAGGGTTTTGCCCACAAGCAGAGGGGAGGTGGGCACCGGCGAGCCCTCCACACTCCTCAGCAGGTCGGTCCGAGGACCTGCCGGTGCTCAGGGGTGGAGGGTAAAGTGGCAAACCCAGGTTCCCAGGAGCAGCCGGCCACTGACCAGTGCTGGGTGTCGGCGGAGCTGGTCCTCAGAGCCCAGGCAGCCTCCCGTGGAGCGCTCCCAGGCACAAACCTTCCCTAGACCGAAAACCTACGAATCTCAACCCGACAGGCATTCGCCAACACTTCCGGCAAGCGCTTGTCATTCCTTCCCTCGCGAAGTTCGGAAGCACAGAAGAAATAAATGAAAAGCCGTGATTCACGTCAATGGCAGGATCGATACCCCAGAGTAGTAGTCGCTACTGATCTCCCCGGTGAGACTGGATTATTTCCATTCTATTCATAAGAAAACTTTAGAACTAACACTCGCTGGATGCTAATTATAAGGCAGACACGTCCTAAGTACTTGCCACGACCATTTCACGTAGATCTCAGAGATTATGAGAGATTCCGCCATCAAATGCATTTTGCTAACGAGGCGACTAGAGCCCAGAGAGGTTAAGACATTTGCTCAAGATCGCACAGCTCACAGGCGACAGAGCTCACAGCCCTACCTTCTGCTGCTCGCGTGAGGGTCAGTGAGTGGAAATGGTTCCTGGGTCGTGTGGCTGCTACACGGGTGGGCCCGACGGAGCCTCAGGGCCTTGAATGTCCGGGGCATCTTCAGGGAATCCACGCAGCCTAACCACTCCGCCTTCCCCGCTCCCACCCTCCACGCGAATCTCGGCTCTCGCCGGACTCTTCACCCCAGAGCAGTAGCTGCCGACTCCACGCGCCCCTCACACCTTGGCGGGGGCCGCGGGACATGAATCACGTCTCTCCGTCAAGGTCATATTTCCTTGTTTTAAAAAGAGCACCTATTCTTATTATTATTCCGAGGACGAAAAAAAAAGAAGTTGCCTCTTTTTTTGGCGGAGAAGGTGGCTGAATTTTTCAATATATTCATGCAAACGAGATATTTCATCTCATGGATTTTATCCCAGTTCTGTCTATGCACATTTTAAATAAATTAAGATGAAATAAATCCATTTTATTATATTACCCGGTGCCATCTCCATGAAATAATGCCCATATTTGTATTTCCTAAGGAATGTTGACGTGGCTAAAAATGTCGCAGCAAGTGTAATCTTTGAGGATTGTGCTGCCAGAAAAAAAATAAATCTAGGCCTTTGTTTAGAGCCTAGAGTGGCACCACTTTTGATTGAAATGGCCTGAAATATCCATCCCCAAACCATGGACAAGGCAGTAAAGTATCCAGAATTGATCACCATTGGCTCGGAAACAAAAGTGGCGTGCCTTCCTTTGTTTTCTTAACATCTGTTCTTTCCCTCCCAGCATAAACCACCCCGCGGAAATAAATTACGCAGGCTCCCTTTTTTTTAGGGAAGGAGAAATAAAGGTTTGCAGCGGCCGTCCCCGAGGTGCCCAGGCGGCCGCCGCCGCACACACGCAGGGCTCTCCCCGCCTCCCGCGCCACGGCGCTGGCTGGACACTCCGGACCGTGGTCCCCTCGCTGCGCGCTCGCCCTGATGACAAAAACTCCCGCAGCGTCCCCTTCCACGTCCTTCGAAGAGGGCAGGGATGGGGTGGGTCCCAAGAGGACAGCCGTCACGTTCCTTCCGTAGCATCTCGGTCCCTTTTACAAGGCAAGGGGACGCACGTTGGTGACACCTAGGAGGTCACCACTGCTACAAAGCCACTCTGAGGTCGGCCGGCACCCAGGGACAAGAAGAGCTCACTTTCCATCAGGAGATAAACTGGAATCACGAAAACGGCTGAGACTGAATGAGGGGCCAGCCCGTCAACAGCCGGAGCCACGCCAGACCCTCCCGCCTGGGGCCGCGGTTTTCCCAGAACTCGGAGCCTATGGAAGCAGCAGAAAAACAGCGGGACAGAGGGCAACCGCCGGCTCCAGTCGGAAGTCCTGGACCACCTCCCCCGGCTCCTTCCTCCTCCACGCTCCTTTCTCCGCTCCTCCCGACACCTCCCTCCCTGCCTGGCGGCCACTCCACATGATGGATGGGTGGACAGACAGACAGACGAGACAACTGTAGCCAGCCCAGTTCTTTCTAAACAACCACTCCGGGTACAGTCAACAACGCTAATAATTGCTGGCCGTGTATACAGCAGGCAGGGCCCCCCGCCCCTGCACAGAAGCACACCTGTGATACATCAACCCTCAAGGCCCAAACAGTGTCCCAACGCGCCTGAGCGTCACAGCTAAGGAACCTGGCTCTTTCTGTGACTGCGCTTGCGGGCATAATTCACGTGCTTTCTGGCAAAAATAAGGGACCTCATCAGAGCAGCCTGCCAGGTTCCCCAGCAAGAACCCAACACAAACATGCAACGGCCTCGCTACTAGAAGTCTATTTCCCATCTCCGGGGGCTCCAGGACAGGCAAGTGCTTTCCCTTGCCAGAGCGTCCCCACCAGTTGGAACGACGCATCCAATCTTGCAGAAAAGGGACCTTTTAAGGGGCAGGTATTGTATCCGATGTTGATAGGAGAAAACGCACCTCTACCCTTCTGGGAACATCTTCGGGCCCAGCTGGTGACAAACGCCACCTGAAGAGGTGGGCAGCCCTCCCTCCAATAAATGCAAGGGGACTTGTCCTGCCTTTCCCGGGGCCTTTTCTGGGGCCAGCCCTGGGAAGGAAGGAACGTGGGGCCCGCGAGCAAATCCCCAGACCTCCGGCGCTCACGGAGCCGAGCGATGCTCTAGGCTGGCCCCTCCTCCCCACTGCTGCCATTACTGTCAATTAAGTTCAGCCTGACAGGCCACCTTTGACAAAATGCTGGAGCAACAAAGACATAAACAACGCCAAAGCCTTTGGAGTTGATGTATGGTTGCATTTAATAAACATTTGTTTGCATATTTTTTATCATGCTAATGAATATAATTACTTTAATTTATGTCATCAAGCTATGATTCTGTTCTGATCTATACGTCACTTAAATGTGTAGTGTTAGCATTTTGCACACACTGGCAATTCGAAGAAGAAGGGGAAGGCTTCGCCCCTCCTATGAGAACTTGGAGCAACCTTCCACGGTGGAAGACGCCCTTGTGGCTGCTAAACCCGGCGCTACAGCTGGGGGTCCCGGCTTAGCGCCCCCGGGAGGGCAAACAGGCTTTCCGCTGCCCGGAAGACCTTCCCCAGAGAGCACACAGTTTCACCCCCCTCTAATCTCCCCAGGACAGAGCCTCTGGACGCTTACCCCCAGAACAACGTGCCACGCGCAGTCATGAAAAAAAATATTTTTAAGCATGTTAATGGCTTTCCTGATTACAAAAGTATTTTAGAAAATTTTGAGAAGACGCGGGAGATGACAAAGAGATTCATGAAGATGATGAACTCAACTTTGACTCTCAAAATATTTAGAAAAAATATATAATATATATGTAATATATATATATAATACATGTGATTTTTACATATAATACATATTTTTTTCTCAATTGCCCTGGATATAGAAAGAGATATTCTTAGTAAATCAGAAGGCATGAGAATTCCCTGAAATATAAAAGGAAGATAGGATCCGATAGAAGAAAACACATGCTCAGAAAAGAACAACAGCAAATGATGTAAAGGCACCAGCCTCGTGCTGGGCTTGGGGCCAGGGGGCAGGGTGGTGTCCCTGGGGCACCTGCAGAACACCATTCGAGAACGACATTAGAAGCCAAGTGAGTCACCCCCAATCATTTCCTACCCATGGCCAATGTCAAGTAGTGTTCTGGACAGACACCGGCCTATAGAAGAGGTCATGCTCACAAGCACACCCTCCTGACAGGCAGGACAGAGCCTGGGTGACCAGAGCCCTCGCCCGGAAGCGTGGGCCAGCTCTTCCCCCTCCCACACACAGTACAGCTACAGAAAAAGATTAAAACATTGAACTGAGGCACCAGGCTTGAGACTTCTGTCCCCCGCCCCGAAATACCCTGCAACCAGGGGCACTTGCAAGGGGTATCACACCATCGCCTGCAGCCCCAGACCAACGAGCGCGCCCCTCCCCCACAGGGCCTGAGCGTCCCCTCCCTCACGCAAAGATACCGTGAGTTCAGAGCACCACTGGCAAAGGAAATGCTGCCGCAACAATCACATGCCCTAGAAACACTTTCCATATCCCGCAGGAAGGGGCGCGTGCCGCACAAGCACACATCCTTTCCTAGCAAGATTTACCAGATGTCCCAGCCTGGGGAAGCGTCTTCCCATTCAAACAGAAGCAGCAGGGATAGTGGGAGCCCCTGTGGGAGGAGATAAACCAAGCAGATCAAAATAACACCACAGAGGCTCTGAAAATTAGACTGTCGTTGGAACCACGGCCCACAAAAGTAGGCCAGAGCCTGCATGCCAAGCCTAAACAGGGTAACTGCCTGCTAAAATGAAAGTTTTAAATGGGGCCCATAGTCTTCTATCGGAATAGCCAAACTGTTCAGAATACAATAAAAAGTCACCCGCCAGATGAAGAACCAGGAAAATTACAAGTTGAAGGAAAGAAAGACAATCCCTGCATGCCAACGTTGGAATCAATCAGATATTGGAGTTAACTGGCAAGGATTTCAAAGCTGCTGTCATAAAAGTGGTTCAATAAGCAAGTACACATGGTCGAGAAACAAATGAAAAATTAGAAAACTCTGAGTAAGGGCAGAACTTATGAAAAAGAACTAAATGAAAGTTCTAGAAAATTCTAGAACTTTTCTGTTGACTTTTTCAAGTCAATAATAGAAATATAAAACCTGCTGGATAAGCTCAATATTGAATGCAGATGACTAAAACTAAAACCAATGAACTTGAGGACTGACCAAGAGAATTTACCCAATTGGAACAACAGGCACAAGACCAACTGGAAAACTGAACTGAGCTTCTGGGACCTTGCAAGCTTCGTACCACTGGAGTCCCAGAAGAGGAGAAAGAATGGAGCTGAAAAGTGTTCAAAGAAATGTGGCTGAAAACTCCCCCAGATCTGGCACAAGATCTAAGCTCACAGATTGAAAAAGGTGAGCAAATAGAATAACCTCCCCCCCACCAAATTCCATACTAAGACATGTTACGATTAAATTTCTGAAACTAAAGATGAAGGAAAATATGAAAGCAGCAAGAGAAAATACACTACCTAAGAGAACATCAAATCAAATGACATTAGATTTCTCATCTAAAACCACGGAGGCCAGAAGGAAGTGGCTGAAAGAAAAGAACTGTCAACTGAGAATTCTGTATCCAACAAAATTATCCTTTTGGAAAGAAGGGGAAATAAAGAAATCTCAAAGGAAAACTAAAAGAACTTATCACTAGCAGATCTACCCATAAAGAATAATTAAATGAAGTTCTTCTAACAGAAAGGAAACAACAAAAGAAGAAATCTCAGAACATCTAGAAGGACAAAACAACAATGGAAAGAGTAGAAAATGTGGATAAATACAATAGAAAATTAGAGACAAAAAGATAAAAAGATCCATCCACTGGAAAAACATAATAATCCTAAAAGTGTGCACATGCACACCAAACAACAAAGTTTCAAATATATAAAACAAAAATTGAAAGAACTAAAAAGAGAAATACATAAATACACAATTACACTTAGAAACTTCATTATGTACTCAGCAGCTGATAGGACTACTGGACAGGAAAAGATGGAAAAAATCTGAACAACACCATCAACTATCATGTTCTCATTAGCATATATATATATATAAAATACTCCAAACAACAACGGCAGAAAATACATATTTTTTAACGCCTCATGGAAGATTCACTGAGATAAACCACATAATGGGGCCATGAAACAAACCTCAACAAATATAAAACAATTTATGTTATACAAAGTATCTGATTCTGATCATTACAGAATCAAACTAGAAATCAAAACAAAATGAAAAACAGAGAAAGAGAGAAGGAAAACAATAAGTGTAAATCTCTAAACATTTGGAAATTAAATAACATACTGCTAACCATTCCATAGGTCAATGAGGAATCTTAAAGGAAACTACATTTTAAAAGCATAAAACTGAATAAAAATAAAAATACAACATGTCAAAATATGAGATGCAGCCAAAGCAGTGCTGGGTGGAAAATTTATAGCACTAAATGCACACATTAGAAGAGAGGAAATGATTCAAATCAATAAATCTAAATTTCTGCCTTAAGAAATTGAAAAATAAGAGTAAAATATACCCAAAGCGAGCAAAAGATAAAAATAATAAATATCAAAGCAGGAATTCATGAAAATGAAACAGGAAAACAATTAGAGAAAATCAAGGAAGCAAAAAGTTGGTTCTTTGAAAAATTAATAAAATTAATAAACCAGTAGCAATAATGACAAATAAAAAGAGTGGAGATACAAATCCTTAATATCAGGCAGGAATGAAAGAAACAATATCCCTTCAAGTCCTGGAGTTATTTAAAGGACAACATGAGACCATGATGAATGACTTTTCCCTGAAATTCAACAACTGAAAAAAATGGGCCAATTCCTTAAAAACCACAAACTAGCAAAATTCAATTAAATCAAATATATAATATGAATAGATCTATAAACATTATAGAAACTGAATTCATATGTTAAAAATCTTCCTCCTTTCAGGGCACCTGGGTGGCTCAGTTAGTTAAGCATCTGACTTCAGCTCGGGTCATGATCTCACAGTTTGTGGGTTCGAGCCCCACATCAGCCTCTGTGCTGACAGCTCAGAGCCTGGAGCCTGCTTCAGATACTGTGTCTCCCCTCTCTCTGCCCCTCTCGCACTCACACTCTCTCTCTCTCTCAAAAATGAACATTAAAAAAAAAGAATTTTAAAAATCTTCCTCTTTTCAAAAAATAAAAATAAAAAAAGGAAGAAAGAAAGAAAAACATCTCTAGGCCCAGATGGTTTCACTGGAGAGTTCCACCAAAGATGTAAAAAACAATTTACACCAGTAACATAAATTTTACACAATCTACTCCAGAAAAAAGAAGAGAGAACACTTCCAAACTCATTTTACAAGGCCAGTATTATCCTGATACCAAAACCAGACAGAAACAATTTAAAAAAATAGAGAGAAGAAAATTATAGACAAATACCTCTCATGAAATTAGACCAAAAATGCTCAATGGTATATTAACAAATTGAATCTAACAATGTATTAAAATAATTATACACCATGACAAAATGACATTTAATCAAGATATTCCAAGCTGGTTCACCATTCAAAAATTAGTGTAATCAACCATTTCAACAAGCTGAAGAAGAAAAATTACATAATCATATTAATTGACAATGAAAAAACATTTGACAAAATATAAAACCTGTTCAGGATAAAAACTCTCAACAAGTTAGGAATAGAAAGGAACTATCTCAGCTTGACAAAGAGCATATACAAAAACACTAGAGCTAACATCAAACTAGTGACAAAAAACTGAATCCTTTCACTCTAAGGTCAGGAACAAGGCAAGGATGTCACTCTTACCACCTTAACTGAAGAAAATACTGGGAGTTCTGGCCAATGCGAAAGGAGATGAAAAGAAATAGATGACATACAGATTGGAAAAGAAGAAATAAAGTCATCTTTACTTGCAAATGACATGATTAGCCACATAGAAAATGAAGGGCTTTACAAAAACATTCCCAAAAAAAATAAGTGAATTTAGCAAGATCATGAGATCAAAGATTAACACATAAATCAATGGAATTTTTATATATCAATAATGAACATGTAAGAACCAACACTGAAAACACAATACCACATACTATCACTCCAAGGAAAATGATACACTTAGGTATGAACATAACAAAACATTTCCATAATTCATATACTGAAAATTACAAAATGCTAAAGAACAGAATCAAAGAATACCTCAATACGTGGAAAGGCATACTACATTCATGGATATAAGACTCAAGACAGTAAAGATGTCCATTCTCTCCCAACTGATTTATAGGTTTAAAGCAATTTCTATCAAGCTATCAGCAAGGAATTTTGTAGACATAGACAGGCTGATTCTAAAATTTATATGGAAAGGCGAAAATCTTAGAGAGACTTAAAAAAATTCTTGAGAAAGAAGATTAAAGAAAAGATAAAGAATAAAAAAATAAATAAGGAATTACTCTACCTGATAGCAAACCTTCGATATAGTGTGGTCGATCAGAACATAATAAAGATCCCAAAAATAGACCCATACGAATATATGCAAATGATTTTTGACACCGCAGTTCCCTCCTGCTGAAACAAGCAAATATCCATAGGCGAAAAACTGAGCCCTGACCTAAACCTCTCGCTTTAAAAACATAAAATAAAATAACTCAAAATGGATCACAAACTTAAATGTAAAAGATAAAACTATAGACTTCTAGAAAATAATAGAAAATTTAGGGGGATCTAGGGTTAGGCAAGATGTTCTCAGACTTTGCGCCAAAAGAATGATCGTGCAAGGAAAAAGGGATATGTTGCATCTTAGAAAAATTTGAAACTTTTTCCCTGCAAGAACGCATGTGGAAAGAATGAAAAAATAAGTTATACATTGGTAGAAAACATTTTCAAATTATGTATCCAGCAAAGTACTAGTATCTAACATGTAGAAAGAGCTCTCAAAACTCAACAGTAAAAAACGCAAATAATTTAATTAGAAAATAGGTAAAGGACATTGAGACATTTCACGGTCTTCAGGGTATACGCAGTTGTCATATAAGCACACGAAAATACAGTCAACGTCACTAGCCACTAGGGAGATGTAAATAAAAACCACCGTAAGATATCACTACAACTATCGATCAGAATGGGCAAAATAAAAAAAATAGTGACAATACCAAATGCAGGTAAGGAGGCAGAGAAATTGAATTACTCATGCATTGTTGGTGGGAATACAAAACGGTAAGCCACTCTGGCAAACACTTTAGCAGTTTCTTAAAAAAAACTAAAGATGCACCTAGCGTATGGCCCAACAATTACACTCTTAGGTATTTGTTCCAGAGAAAGAAAACTTTCGTTCCCATAAAAACCTGTACACAGATGTTTAGAGCAGACTTGTTTGTAATATCCCAAACTGGAAAGAGCCCAGATGCCCTTCAATAAATAAACAAGCACACTGTGATATATTAATTCCTTAGAATACTACTCAGCAATAAAAAGGAATGAACAATACTGAATACATGCAACAATTTTGATAAATCTCCAGGGAATTCAGCTGAGTGGGGAAAAAAAAGAAAGTCAGTCTTTTCAAACCTTTCAAAAGGTTACATATTATATGGTTCTATTATATAATTCTCTAGATGGCAAAATTATAGACATAGAGAACAGTTAGACTTGTGATTGCCTGGGCTAGGGCTATGGTGACAATGAAGAGGGATCCTTGCAGAGAAGAATTGTTATGTCTCTTTTGGACTATTTCAGTCAATATCTTACTGTTAAAGTACACTAGTGCTACAAGACATTACTATTGGAAAAACTAGGTAAAGAGTACATGTGAACTCCCTCTGTTATTTCTTACAACTGTGTAAGAATCTACACTTATCTCAAAATAAAAAGTTTTTTAAAGTTGTAGTCACTTGGGGGACACCTGGGTGGCTCATTTGGTTAAGTGTCCAACTTGGGCTCAGGTCAAGTTCTCAAGGTTTGTGAGTTCGAGCTTCACGTTGGGCTATGTGCTGACAGCTCAGAACCCGGAGCCTCCTTCAGATTCTGTGTCTCCCCCTCCCTTTGACCCTCCCATGCTCATGCTCTGTCTCTCAATAATAAATAAAAATGTTTAAAAAATTTTTTTTTAATTTTTTTTAACGTGTATTTATTTTCGAGAGACATAGAGACAGAGTATGAGCAGGGGAAGGGCAGAGAGAGAGGGAGATACAGAATCTGAAGCAGGGTCTAGGCTCTGAGCCGTCAGCACAGAGCCCGACACGGGGCTCGAACTCACAGACCGTGAGATCACGACCTGAGCCGAAGTCGGCCACTTAACCAACTGAGCCACCCAGGCGCCCCTAAAAAAAATTTTTTAAAGTTATAGCCACTTGGAAAACATTTCGATGGTTTCTTATAAAATTAAACATATTTTTACCGTATGACCTAGCAATCCTACACCTAGGCATTTACCCAAGAGAAATGATGACATACATCCACACAAAAACCTATAGGTAAATTTTTATCACCAACATTTAGAAACAACCCAAATATTCATCAGCTGGTGAACAGATTAGCAAATTGCAGCCCAACCATACAATGGAATGCCACTTAGCAATACCAAGGAAAAAAACTGTTGACATACACAACACATGAAACTCAGAAGCCTTGTGCTAAGTGAAAAAAGCCAGACTTGAAAGAATATATGTTATCCAATTCCATTTATATCACATTCTGGAAGGACAAAACTATAAGCACAGAAAAAACAAGTTGGTTGTTGCTAGGGTAAGGGGAGCAGAGAGAGTGCAAAGGAGCACAGGGGAAGCTCTCGGGTAACGGGAACAAGGATATATTGATGGTGGGCATGTTCACCCAGCTGTTTACACTTGTCAAAATTCATTAAACTGTACATCTAAAAAGTATGAAAAAATTAACTGAGAATCCTAAGTTTGGGAGTAATGAGGCTACCCAAAACAACCAAACATTTGAGAAAACCTATCCCAGTCTCTAAGGGACACCAAATGCAACAAATAGAAAATTAAGAAGAGTGTAAATTGGGTCAACAGAACAAGGAGAGGTCAACTTTAAATGACGTATTAACAACATACCATAATATCTTCAGAGTAACTATGAAATTGGCTATTCCAAACAATCGATTTGAGATCTTATAGAGAAAAATATGACAGATGAATTTCAAAAGAAAAAATTCAAAAATGGGTTAACTAGAGAATAGAGACACTTGAAGAACACATTGATGCACTGAACTGCTGATTCCCAGAATAAAACACGGAGTTGGGGGTGGGGGGGGATGACAGCAAGAAAGAAAGGAAGCAACTGATAGAGACTTGGAAGGTAGATACAAAAGTTCTAAAATCTATTTAATTCCAGAGAGGAAGCAGAGAATTGAATGGAAGAAAACAAAAGTCAGAGAAACAATACATGAAAACTTCCAAGACCTGAAGAAAAATATCAAGTATTTAGATAGAAAGGCTCCATAACTACGCAGTAGAATAAAAGGGAAACATTGCAATTAAAATTACAGGTTTTGTGAAATTCAAGAGAACCAAGTAAAAGACAGAACCCTAAAAACTTCCAGAAAAAAAGAATGCTACCTGCAAAAGAACAAGGATGACACTGGCACCTGATTTCTTTTCCAAAACTCAGAATACCAAACAGCAAGCAGCATCACCAAATTTCTGAGAGAAAATTATATTGAATTTACATTTCTATATCCACCCAAAATATCAGGCAAGCATTCAGGCAAAATAAAAACTGTTTAAGTCATTCAAGGATTCAAAGATTGTCACACACAAGTCCTTCCTGGAAGAATTATATGAAGATATATTGCTGCAAAAAGAAAAGAAAAGAAAAGAAAACGGGAGGAGAGCAGAGGGGAGGAGAGGGGAAGGGATGGAAGGGAAGAAAAGGAAATGTTGGTGTAGGGATTGCTAGGTCAAAAGGTAAAAGGAAAGGAAAGAAAAGAAAAAAAAAGAAAAAACAAAACAAAACAAAACAAAAAGAAAAAAGAAAAGAAGACTCTAAGTCAACAATAGTGCTCAAGGAAATCGGAAAAATTGATAATTGAGTCATTTAAATGAAAGAAAATTAAACGACAAGCTGGGAATAAAATCTCAATTGATAAAAATACTGAAGGTGGCAGGAAACAGTGAGACGAGGAGTCGTGAAGTAACTAGTAAGGAGACCTCAATGAGTTTTAAATGCCAAAAGAAAATGTAATTAATAGTTTCAGAGCAAATACAAATAATTATGTTAAAGGTGTTTTTACTGCCAAACCAGTGGAGGAAATATATGTATGTATATGTGTAGGAAAAGTTCTGGAGGGATACACACCACACTGATAAAAATGAATTCCGTGGGAAGGGCAGAGGGGAGGAGGGGGGGATTGGTCTGAGGGGATTCAGCTTTATCTTTAGCATGTCCATTTTTATAAGAATGTATTCATGTAATCGTGTGATATTTAACAAATGAAAGTAAATCAACATAAAATGCAGAGAGAATGATAAATGTCATTTTTGTCCAGAGGTCATCATCTGTTTTACTATTGTAGTACGTTTCTATCTAGTTGAATTTTACTCACATACATAGATATAGAGGTATAGAGTTACAGAGATAAAGATAGAGATAGAGATCCAGGCTAGCTTTATACATATTCACAATGCAGAGGCGCTTCTTTGTTTGTTTCTTTCTTTCTTTCAAAGCCTACATACTCATAACATATTTCCATACCAATAGATAGTCTTCAATAGCATTATTTTTAATGTTTGAGTAATATTCCATACTTCGTGTGCACCATGATTTATTTAAGTTTATTATTGGATATTTAAGTGGTTTTCAATTTTTACTGATTTGAACCATACCACGATGAACATCGTTGTACACGTATCTGTGTGCACATGTTTATTCCACCCGACTAATTTCTAGGAAATGCCTCACCGGGTCAAAGAGTATACTCGTTTTTAGGACATTTAGTTCCTACTGCAAAACTGTCTTCCTGAGTGAAACTTCACCAAACTTCCATCCGCACTAAAAATATTTTTGAAATTTTTGTCAACCAATAAGAAAAGACTGTTCAAATCTGCGTATTTTTATTACTACCAAGGCTAAGCAATCTTTCCATGCATTTATCGACCATTTACATTTCTGATTTTGGTAACTGGATGTCTCTTCTCCTTGATCAGTTTTCTATTTCTTACTAATCTGTAAAAGCTGCTGATAAAGAATGGCATTATCCATTTGGCACATGTATTTTAAATTATTTTCACAACTTATTTAAACTTTAATTTCACTTGTAACGTTATTTGAAAAATAATTTATATTTTAATATAATATACTTTTATTTAAATATTTAATCTATTATATAAATATATATTATATAACTATAATATATAAATATTTTATTTATATATTTAATATAATATATTTTTCCCTTGTGTTCTCTGCCTTCAATGTCATGTTTAAAAGCCTGTCCTCACTATTAAATCCACATTTGCCTTTCTTCCCATTCTTTTGTGGTTTCATTTTTGCAACAGAATCTTTAATACATCTGAGACTCTCTAGCTTTACGGTAAAGCTCTATCTTTATTTTTTTTTTCAAATGATTAAATGATTCTCAGCACCATTTCTACTTTCCCCACTGATTTCCATGTAATTCCACCTGAAATATTACAATACATCCTTTTGGTAAAAATCAAACAAGTCAGACAAAGCAAAACACCTCCTTGACTAACTACTCATTCACTCTCCAGCTGCATTCTCTTATCAGAAGTAACTGTTACTGTCACCGTGAGGTGTAGAAATCCAGAATTTTTTCCATAATAAAAATAGCTCACACCTATGAGTGCTCACCACATGCCAGGCAACGCTCTGTGCTTCACATGTATCCATTTATATAATCTTCCCAACAGCCTACAACATATGCTACCTCCATCTTAACCATTTTACAAAAACAAAACAAAACGAACAAACAAACAAACAAACCTGAGACCAGGCTGTCTTGCGATGCACATCAGTGAAAAATTCAGAGCGTTATTTCCTTTTAAAAAGACTTTGGGGCTTTCCTATACAATACATATTAAGTTGCAACCTATTTTTTTTTTCCAACTGTCAATATAGCCTGGTTGTCTGTCCATATTAATCCATATAAATCAACCTCAAATTTTTTAAAACTTTATGCGGTATGATTTGCCACAGTTTGTTTAACTCTTCCGCTGATGTATATTTTGGTTGTTTCCAGCCTTTCATCGTTGACAAGACTACAAAGAACATCATTAATACAATTCCCTACACATTTTGTGTTTCTCTTGGTTTTCCTTGGCCACGTGGTCTGTGCATTTTTAATTGCAGCAGATATTGCCAAATTGCCCTTCAAAATATCTGGACCAATTTATACTCAAGCAAAACATGAGAATATTTGGTTCTTCACACCATCCCCACAGTCGATAATATCAATTCTTGTTTCAATATAATGGGTGAAAAATGATATCCTTTGTGTATTATTTCGGATGCCCCTCATAACTAGTGAAATTGAGTAACTTTTTATACTCTCCTTTTCAGTTCCTCTTCTATGAATTATCTATTTGTATTTTTTTATATTTTTCCTTTTGATTTAATGGTTCATTCCTTATTGATTTGTAAGTTTTTATATTTATTTTGGATATTAATCCTTTGTCTCTTGCAAATATTGCAAGTATTTTCTACCAGCATAAGTTTTTTCATTTGTTTATGGCATCTTTTATTATATAAGAGCCTTTGTTTTTTGAGAGAGTGGGTGCACACATACACGCGTGTGCACGCACACACGTACACACACACGTGTACAAGCAGAGGAGGGCCAGAAGGAGAGAGAATCTTAAGCAGGCTCCATGCCCAGTGCAGAGCCTGAGGCGGGGCTCAATCTCTTAACAGTGAGGTCACAAGCTGAGCTGAAATCAACAAGTCTGACATTTAACTGACTGAGTCACCCAGGCACTTCCATATATGAGCCTTTAATTTTATATGTACACTGGGGCACCCGGGTGTCTTAATCGGTTATGCATCCAACTCTTGGTTTCAGCTCAGGTCATGATCTCACAGTTCATGAGTTCCAGCCCCACATCGGGCTCTGTGCTGATGGCCTGGAGCCTGCTGGGACTCTCCCCCTCCCTCTCTCTTTGTCCCTCCCCAGCTTGCTCTCTCTCTCACATTCTCTCTCTCTCTCTCTCTCTCTCTCTCTCGCACATGCTCTCTCAAGAAATAAACATAATTTTATCTGTACAAATTCACAATACTTTCCTTTGCATATTATGCACTGTTTTTTATTTCACTACATTTCTAGGTTTTGTTTTTGTACAACATTTAGCTCTTTAGTACATCAGGAATTCACTTTAGTCAATAGTGTAATGTTAAAAATATAATTTTGTTTTTTCCAAATAAAATTTTCCAAATTTTATTTTTTTCCAAATAGTAAGTAACTTTTTTCCACACAACTCATCAAATAGTCTATTCTTTCTCCTCACTAATAAGAAATGTCAATTTTTCCACAAGTGAATACCTATATCTACAGAGATCTGTTTCTGGACTCTCATTCCACTGTTCTAACTAAATCTTTGGCACCAATCTCATCGCATTTTAATTAGTATAGCTTTAGAATATGTCCTGATATTTAATAAGGTCAGCACACCTATTGTATTCTTTTCTACATTATCTTGGCTTTTCTCACACATTTACTCTTCCAAATGAATTTTATAATCAGCCTTGACAAGCTCCATAAAAATGCTGAATTTATAGATTAATTTGGAGGCAATATATGCCTTTACAATGTTAAGCATTCTCAGCCAAAACAATAAAATATATTTTTAATTTATTCGGGTCTATTATTCACCTTAATAATCTGATGTTTATTTCCATATTTTATAGTTTTATAGTTTTTGTTGCTATGAAGATTGAGTAATTTTTTCTATTACTTCTTTATACTGCTGTATGAAAGCAATTGGTTTTTGTATGTTTCTTTTGTATTAGGCCACTTTATAGTACTTTCTTATTAGTTCTAATGGTTTCTCAATGGATTATCTTGTACTTCCTACAGAACCTGGCTGCAAAAACACCAAAATGACAT
The DNA here is from genome assembly GCA_004024585.1 of Paradoxurus hermaphroditus. Taxonomy (NCBI): domain Eukaryota; kingdom Metazoa; phylum Chordata; class Mammalia; order Carnivora; family Viverridae; genus Paradoxurus; species Paradoxurus hermaphroditus. The sequence continues at coordinate 4,831 of PITB01012368.1, read as the reverse complement.
TATTATCTCTTCCTTTCCAATATTCACATGCGTTTTAAATTTTTTCTTATTATATAGCATTGGCTAGGACCTCCAATACAATATTGAATACGGAAGTGTTAGGAATCCTTGTTTTTCTCATGTTTTGAATGGAAGTGTTTCTGATGATTTCACCACTGCTACCGATTTGCAGAAGATAACTGAACCTTGATAATGGAAGTTTTCTTCTACTTCTCATGCACGAGAATATTAGGGGATGACTGTTTATCATAAAAGAATATTGTTAATGCATTGACTTCTGTTAGGATTGTAATGTCAAAGATACACTAGGCTTATAAAATTAGTTGAGTATCTTCCTAAGAAACTGAGACATTCCTAAGAAACGTCTATTTCTTGAACATGTGGTAGAACTCAAAAGTAAAACTCTCTGGATTTACTGTTCTCTGTAAAAAAGTGTATCTTCAACTAGCTTTGAAGTCTTTTCAACAGAAATTAGCATATTTAGGTTTTCTGACTTTTTGAGTTAATTTTGGTAATTTATTTTTTATGAAATCATGCATTTCATATACTTTTCAAAAGTTATTAATAGCAAGTATCTTTTAAAAGTTAATTCCTCTATATCTGTAATGAAATCTCCTTATCTCATTAATGATGCTGTTTATTTATACCCTTTTTTTCTTATTAAAATTTGAAGGAGATTTTATCAATCAATTCTAATGGCTTTGTTGTTCTTGTTTATTTTATTGATGTCAGTTTTTAGCTTTATTATTTCCTTCCACTTCCTGGAGATTTGATTTTTTCGTTATTTTTCTAGGATCCTGAATATTATGCGTGGTCCATTTGATTTCAATTTCCCTCATTTTCTAATTTATGCATTTAAGTCCATAAATTTTCCTCTGATGGCTGCTTTGGCCACATCTCACAGGTTTTAATATTTAATGCTCCATTGCTTATATCTAAATAGTTGGTAATTTCCACTTTTTATTTCCTTATTAACGCAAGACTTTTTATAAGTGTTCTTATATTTATGAGTATAGAGATTTATTTCATCTCTCCTTTGGTTGTTATTTTCTCATTCGGCCAGAGAATGAAGCCTATAAGATCTGTACATTTTATAATGTGCTAAGATTTCTTTGTCATTTAATATATTATCGTATATTATCAATCTGAGTGGTTTCTGTAAGTTTGTTAGTACTAGTTGTTCATTCTGTCATCTGAACACTATCTGTCATTATTTTTGTTTACTTGAAATAATCACCTCTTTGAAAAAGTGTGAAATTTGTCCTACTTTAATTGCAGACTTGTCATTTTGTGTTCATATTTCTATTTGTTTTTGTTTTATATTTCCAATGCTATATTTTTAAGGGCACAAGGTACACAACTGATATATAATCTTGGCAGATTTTTTTTTAATAATATGAATTCCTCTGTGCACTCTTTAATGTGTCCCCTCTGACTCAACACGGTACCTAAATCACATCACAAACTTTTAATGCAAATAGTTTTCTTGACTCACTGTTTCTCTCCATTCATTTAACTTATTATTTCGGAGCCAATAATCACACTTTTGCCCATTGTGGCTTTGTAAGTTAATCTGCTGTAGATAGATACTTACTGGTTGCTCTAGCATATTAATTCATCCATATTAACTTGACATGTATTTTATAAAATTCCCAAGAAAATACAACTTAATAACTATTAAATTCTAGAATAGAATTATGCAGTTATTAATTATTCTATTATTTTAATAATTATTTATTAATTATTCATTAATTATTTTAATGAATCAACTTAAGGAGATCTCTGTATTTAAGTTTTTTGACATGAGCCTCGGAAAATTTTTATTTCTTTCATATGTTTCTAGCCTACTTAAGTTGTGTGGGTTCTTTTAGATCATTTACATTTTGTGTCATCTATATGAATAGAGTATTTTTCTTTTCCTTTTATCTCTGTCATTACCACTTTAAAATATTGGCTATCTATAAATTATGGAAACAGCGCAAATGTCCACCAAATGATGAATGGATAAAGAAGATGTGGTTGATATATACAATGGAATACCACTTGGCAATGAGAAAGCATGAAGTCTGGCCATTTGCAGCAAGGTGGATGGAACTGGAAGATATTATGCTAAGTGAAATAAGTCAGTCAGAGAAAAACGGATACCATATGTTTTCACTCATATATGGATCTTGAGAAACTTAACAGAAGACCATGGGGCAGGGGAAAGGGGAAGAAAATTATGGAGAGGGAGGCAAACCATAGGAGACTCCTAAATACTGAGAACAAACTGAGGGTTGATAATGGGTGGGGGAGAGGGGAAAGTGGGTGATGGGCACTGAGGAGGGCACTTGTTGAGATGAACACTTGGTGCTGTATGGAAACCAATTTGACAATAAATCATATTTTAAAAAATTAAAAATAGATCGGCTATCTATTGATTTCTATGTATCTGTTTTATAATTGGACTTATTACGGAACTCCTTCATATGGTATAAGAATAGATAACATTCTCGAGCTTTTTCGTATCATCATACAATAACAAGTATTTGGATTTGCCCATTCCAGTATTTATTTCCCAATTGTTTTTAGTCCTTTCATTATAATAACCTAATTACTTAGACTTTATTTTGTTACTGTCACAAGAATTCCTCCGCGTTTTCCATTTTAAGTATGGTATAGGCTGTAATTTGCAGACAGATTATCTTTATCATGTAAACCAGGGTCTCTCAATCTGGGCATTATTGATATTTTGGACTGGAGAGTTCTTTGTTGAGGGGGAGGGAGGCTTCCTGTGCATCGTAGGATGTTTAACAGTGACCCTGACCTGTACCCACGAGACACTAATAGCACCGCCCCCCAAATCGCAATAATCAAAAATGTATCAGGACATTGTTAAACATCCGCTGAGTGGCAAACTCCCTGGATGAAAACCACTAATGTAACGAATTGTCCCTCCGTTTCTATTTTAATCAAAACTTTTGGTAGGACTGGATGTCGAACTGAGCAAATATCTTTTTTACATAGGATTACACACTTTTTCCAATGACCTACAGGTGCGATAAATTTTTGATAAATTAGGTGTTTCCTAATTTGGTACCATCCTTACAAGGCTGGAGTAAAGCCTTATTGGCCAAAATATATTGTTTTGCTCCTGTAAGTTTAGTGTTCTTCTTTCTCAAGATTGCTTTGGTTATTTGGGGTCTTTGTGGTTCCATATGAATTTTAGGATTGTTTTTCTACTTCTGTAAAAATGCCATTAGAATTCTCACAGAGGTTGCATTGAATCTATGTGCTTTGAATAGTACAGACGTTTTAACACTATTAATTCTTCCAATCCATGAATACAAATGTCTTTTCACTTATTTGTATCTGCTTTAATTTCCTTCATTGATATTTTATAGTTTTAAATATCTATCTTTCACCTCCTTAAGCTTATTTCTAAATATTTTATCCTTTGATGCTGCTGTAAACAGAACGGTCTCCTTAATTTCCTTTTCTAGATAGTCGGTTTTAGTGTATAGAATTACAACTAATTTCATGTTTATTTTTTTACCCTGCAATTTTGCTGAACTTATTAGTTCTAACAGTTTTTTGTGGAGTCTTTAGGGTTTTCTATACATAAGACCATGTCATCTGCATACAGGAACAATTCAAGTTCTTCTTTTCTGATTTAGATGCCTTCTATTTATTGCCTACTTACTCTGGCTAGGTTTTCCAGTACTGTGTTGAGTAGAGGTGGCAAGAGGAGAAATCTCTGCCTTATTCCTGATCTTACAGGGAAAGCTTTCAGTTTTTCACTAAGTGTGATGTTAACTGTGGGCTTAACACATATGGCCTTTATTACACTGAAGTACATTCCTACCGTACCTAACTCTTGAGTGTTTTTTTATTATGAAAGGGTAATGGATTTTGTCAATGTGTTTTTCTGCATTTATTGAGATGATCATTTCATTTTTATACTTCCTTCTGCTAATGTAGTCTATCACTTGGACTGATTTGCATATGTTAAACCATCCTACTTTCCAGGAATAAATCCCACTTGACCATTGTATGTATGTTTTACTGTGCTATTGAATTTGGTTTGCTAAGATTTTGTTGAGGAATTTTGCATCTATTTCAGGATGGATATTGGCCTGTAAATGCTGGAGGCATCACACCTCCTGATTTCAAAATACACTACAAAGCTACAGCAATTAAAACAATAGGATAATGACATCAAGACAGATATATAGGCCAATGGAACAAAATAGAGAGCCCAGAAACAAACCTACACATATACAGTCAACTGATCTTTGATAAAGATGCCAAGAATACACAAAGAGTGCTGAGAAAATTAGATGTCCCCATGCACAAGAATGAAACGTGACCCTTTTCTTACACCACACACAAAACTAAACCCAATATGGATGAGAGACAAACACAAGATTTGAAACTGCAAAACTCCTTGACCAAAGCGTAGGGGTAAAGTTTCCTGACATCGGTCTTGGCAATGATTTCTTGGATTTGAAACCCAAAGCACAGGTAACAAAACCAAAAACAGACAAGTGGGACTACATTAAACTAAAAATCTTCTGCACGTCAAAGGAAACAATCGACAAAGTGAAAAGGCAACCTACAGGAGAAAAAATTGCATCTACCTGGTAAGAAGTTAATACAGAAAATATTTAAAAATCTACTACAACTAAATAGAACAACAAAAAAAGAATACAAATAACTGAACTAAAAAATGGGCAAAGAACTTGAATAAACTTGAATAAAAATGGCCACAAGGCATATGAAGGGGCATTCGACATCACGAATCATGAAAGGAATGAAGATCAATACCACAGTGACACATCACCCCACATCT